>JBBPDJ010000019.1:12935925-12957727 GCA_037974625.1 Cucumis cinereus
CTTAAATAAAAAAAATAAGTTTGAATATATATATAAAACTTCAAACGAATCAAAATATTTATATAAAATTTCAGAATCTATTAAAGATAAACATTGATAGCTAGATTTTTATCGGTGTTTATCAGTGACATTGATAAACATTGATATATAAACTTCTATTTGTGTCTATGATCAGTATCAGTCATTGATAGATTCTAAAACTTTGCTATATTTTATACAACAACTTTGCCATTTGAATTAATTTCTATATATTTACATAGTTGGAGATTGTGTTAAAAAATGCTCAAGATATTAATTATTTTTAAAAGATTTATTTTCTAGGAAAACAATAAATATTGATAAAATGTTGATGATCAACTGATAAAAAATTAGGAAAGGATTATAATAATAACGAACAATTTGATATATATAAATTCATAAACTAATATTTTAAACCACGTCCTTTATGTCGAGGTTGAACTCATAGTTATATGTAAATAGCGATAAAAATGTTTGACACATTTCTAATAAAAGTCGAAGTTTAGGGTTTAGGGTTTAGGGACCGAAAAAAAAAACATTTTCTATCCTTGCAGTAAAAATCCCATCATACCCTCTAAATTTATATCCTTATAGGACCATCATCCTCCAATACCTAAACTTTAAATACCACATGACAAAATTCTATCAATTCCATTTTCTTATATGGTTTATCTATTTTTTTCAGAAAAAGAAAAGAAAAGAAAAGAAAAGAAAAGAAAAGAAAAAGAAATATATATTGTTTTTACAAGGAAAGATGTTGGCCACTTTTTTGTTTTAATTATTATTTGATTCTTTGTGTTTTAGTCCTTTATTATTGTGCACATTTGGGTTGATCATTGGATGGAACCCTCACATTGTGAGGTATTTGTCAATGGCCCCAATTTTAGGTGAAAATTTGGTTGGGAATTAATTTTTTACATCATTTAATTGTTTCCTACTTCCATTTATTTCTTTTTTTGTTTACACATAACAAATAAGATTGAGGAAAACACACTTCAAGCCCCTATTTTTTTTCCTCAAACAAAAAAAATCCATACATTTGAGATAAGAAATTTCAATTTCGCTCTAAACCCTAAACTTTTGTATGGGTTTGACTTTGTAGAGAAGTAATATCGTCTTTAACACTACTGTCACGATTAGATAATTTGGATTGAAAGGAATAGTTGCACTTTCAAAAATACCTATAGTAATAGTATTTTGAACCTATGGAAAAATTTGCTCCACGACCGATTGCTGGACATATCAATTAAGCTATCTTTCTCTGCCTTTCGGCTTTCCTCTAGTCCTGATGATTGTTCTGTACTCGGATTTTTTTCTATTAATGTAGGAGAAGTGGAATATATATGATGAGGGTGGGTGCTACAAATCTATTATCCTAATTGATATATTTCAGTGAACCTACTGATCCACATTGTATCTTTTTCTAAAAAATAAAAATATATATAAAGATTAGAATTAGACAATTACAAATACCGAGACTAAAATTTAAATAGATCAAATTGTTATTTTAATCAAAGTAAAAAAAGAAAGAAGAACATAAACAATAACTACATGAATGAATAAAAAATAAAAAATTCTCAATGAGTCAATACCGTAATTTCACTTGAGGAATACACAAACAATTGCAAACTGGTCTCGAAAAGGGTAAAATTTCATTTGAATTTATGAAAATCCAAAGAAAAGGAACCACCATTGAAGAAACCGTCGCAAATATAGCAATCATGTCTAAAGTATTAGAAAATACAATACAATAGACAAATTTGTAAATATAAAAAAATTTAAATCGAACGCTAAAAGTTTATTAGTGGTAATCATATTGCTTACATGAGTCTATTAGGTGATACAATTTATCACTAATTGAATTTTGTTATATTTGTAATTTTTTGAAAATATTAAAACGTACTAAGTTAGTAATCCTAAAAGTGCTACTAATTGCAATGACTTTTATGAAAATGCAGTTAACAAAGAAGTTGAAAGTTGTGGGAAAAAAAAAAAAGAATAAAGAAGTAAAAGACTATTTTCGAGTATAGCAAAATGAATCAAAATATTTATAAAATATAGCAAAATATCACAGTTTATCTATGATGGTGGTGATAGATCAATTGTCTATATGTATCACAATAAAGATATGTAGTAGTCTATCTTAATCTATTGTGATCTATCATATATTGCTATCTTATTATATTTGTAAATGTTTTCAAAATTTTAATAATTTAAAATAATTTTTCATTTATAAAATCTCAATTATTGTTGCAAACAAGACTTTAAACTATATTCACATTTGTTTTTAAAATTCAAAGACCAACTCAGATAATCTTTTCACAAATTATCATCAATAGACTTTTTGAAGTTGTAATTAATGTCTACTAATTACTTTGATGTGAAATTTTAAAATTAATTTTAATAGTGAGACTTAATTAATTATTTTAAATTAATCAGTGGATATTAACATTATTTTGCCAAGTTTTATCATAATAAAGTCCAATTTTTCTAACATACATGATTAAGCTAAACCAGCTCATCTTGGGTTGGTTAGGGTTGATTTGTTCAATTGAGTAGTTCATATATAGCTAAGTACTCTATTGGTAATTTTACCCTTAAAATTAATAAAATATTAAATGATAGTTCAGATAAAAAGGCTAAACAAATTTCTAGATGGTAAAAAATATGTACACTAATACAAGTGAAATGTAATAATTAGTTGAGACAATAAATAATTGAGAGTAGCTAATAAAAACATAATTTAATTTAGTAGGTAACACACATTTATTGTCTTTTTCTAACTAAAAAAAATTAAATAACAAAACTGTTGAAAATATTTACGAAATATAGCAAAATTTTAGAATTTATGAATAATAGATACTGATAGACACTGATAATATCTACTACTGGTAGATTTTAGAATTTTACTATATTTCTTTTTAGATATCTTGTTTCATTTTCCTATATTTGAAAGTTCAAAAACTATAATTTAAAGGAATTCGTTTTAAATGACAATAATGCTAAAAATATTCATAAATATAACAAAATGTATCGTTTATCAACAATAGAACGCGATAAATTATTATCTGGGTCTATTGTGACATAGATGTCTATACAGTTTATTGCAAATAAAAAGTAAAATTTTACTATATTTAAAAACATTCGTTTCAATTAGAATTGTGAAAAGTTTAAATTTAGAAATATATAATAAAAATAAAAATTGAAATAATTGAAAAGATAATGTTCAAGTCTATTCAAATAAAAACAATAATAATAATAAAAAAATAGAATAGTCATTGGGGGTGTTGTCTCTTTCAACTGTTCTTTGTCCTGTCTGCATTAAATTTATTGGGGCTGTCCGTTAGCTAAGGCCCCAAACCAAATATGAAAAACACGTTTCTTGTTAGAACAACCATGGATGAACTTTTCACACACTTTCCTTTTTTGTCAATACTTTTAGATATGGAAATAATTGGATACATTTCATCCAAATACCTTACCTATAATCAATTTTTTAGTACTTATGCAGATAGGAGAATCAGAGATCGAACCTTACATTTCTAGAATGGTGGTCGATTATGTTAATTACTTGTGAATTGTAAAATATAATATTTTATTCGGTCAGTACTTTTGGATTTTTTCAAATTTTGTTTTTCTACTTTCAAATGTATAACTTTAGGTTTAGTTTTTTCGATGAATCTTAAATTTAGTATTTGTTATTAGTTTACGAGTTGATTTTAATTATTTTATTAGCTATTGACATTTTCTCTCTAAATTTTTAATATTTGTTTTTCAAAAAAAAAAAAAGAAAAAGAAATATATATATATATATATATATATATATATAGTGAAGTGTTTTGCATGATTTTTTAATTATATTTAATTAGTTTTGATAAAAATTAACTAAAAAAAGGGTTATGTGTCACAAATTGTTACAAGGTCACATATGATGTAAGAAGATAAAAAAAAATAACAAAGAATGAAGCAGACAGTAAAGATAATAGAAAGAGAGACAAAGTTTGATAACACACTTTCGTACAATATAACCTACGGGTTTAGGTACTGTTGTTAAAAAAAAAACACTGATATAAAGTTAAGAAATTACAATAATGTCGCACCTATCTGTTAAAAGAAAACATCGTAGAGACAATGAACAACCTAACTTTAGCGAATAATAACTTTGGAGAATAATAGACTCTTCGTTTGAGAAATTTGAGCTCCCCTAAGAATTATCAAAATCTCTCTCATGAAAGATTCGTTGTGAGATATTCTGGAGAGTACCTCTTGACTATCAGATACACAAGGCCTTTCAAAAGACTTCAACATCAATGAATAAAAAAATACAGACATCTCAACTAGGTTGAATCACTTACACATATGACGTTAAGAAACAATAACGAACACAATTTTTTTGCAAGAGAAAAGCAACAACCCTACGACAATGAAAAATTTTCACTATATACTAGAAGTTTTAGGAAGGTAGGGAATGAAAGAATCTAGAAAAATAAGAGTTGCACTCTTAGAACTACACAATGCAAATAAAAATAGCATAGGGTGAGTACATTTAACGAAACATCATAGAGAACAAGATGTAGAATATGCTCACAAACATCATGTAGAACCAAGAAATATAGCCAACACTAATGCACACTAACAATGACTATAGAAGTAAATGAACTAAAATCGGACACTTAATTCTTTTTTCTAGATGAATATTGTATAAAATTAATTAAAATGTACTTAAAAAAAAGCTAGGATTCTTTTCTAGCAAAATGAATCAAAATATTTATAAATATATCAAAATACATAGTCTACAATAGATGTTTCCATCTTTAAATAATAGTCCATCGTGGTCTATCACAGTTTATCATAGATAGAATGTGATATGTTGCTACATTTGTAAATATTTTTAGTAGTTTTATTACTGACTGTGATATTTTACAATATTTATAAATATTTTTAGCAATTTTATTATTTAAAACAATTTTTCAGAAAACAATTATATAAAAAAGGTTATTCTTTTATATTTCCTTCACCAAAAAATTATTGTACATACAAAAAGAATATTCATTTCCTTTCCTTTTGAGATGGATAATAATTTGAAGTAAACATTAGATCATAAGAAATTTAAATTAGATATATAATGTCTTAAAACTCACGTGCATAGAAAAAGTAAAATATAAGTTAGCCGTTTTTGTTTTTTTGTTCACACTGCCCAATTTGAGTGTGAAAAGAAGAAACAATACACATGTTTACTTCTAGAAATGTTCTGTGTTTTTTTTCCCCTTCCAAAAACCATAAAGTTTGAGTTAGACATTATCGATAGTGACGAGAGAGAACGAAAGAGAAATTTATTTAATATAGACCTCGTGAAGAAATTATTAGAGAGATCGCCAAGATTTCGTGATCCGCTGCCGAACTTATTCCTTCCAATTCAACGCGCATTCTCAACATTATGCCTTGAAGAGGACTTAAAATTCCACCGCTCGTATTACGAAACTTTCTACTTAAAGGTATATATACCTAAAAATAGGATGATCTAACACAAAACACAATATTAAACATATGACACAAACGATATGATTGATAAGTGGATGATCATGAAAGAAAACAAAAATATAGAGACATAGAGATTGATGAGTTAGTTTGGTGTAAAATCACCTACGTTTGAGGGCAGTGTGTTCAATGAAACGAAACTTCATTGTATAAAAAGTTTAGCAATTACAACAAAAGTACTTATTAATAGACTCTCTTTTCAATGACTCACGTATAACCTCCTCTTTAGTTTCAATTTAGGCTCCCCTAAGTTTAAGATCTCCTCACTTTCACAATAATGATTCTTCAAGTTTTGTACGAGATTCTCTCTCAATACAAAATGTTTAGGCTACCCCTAAGAGTGAGATCTCCTCACCTTCGCCATATTTAGACTCCCCCTAAATACTATATTAAATGAACAATTTTTCTCGAGATCTACAAATAGCTACAAGAACACAAAGATACTCAATACTGATACATGAAGGTGGGAGCTAATTAGAAAATTCTTAAGCTCAAAACATTTAAATGTATAAACTTTTCTAATGAGGCAACAACCCTACAAATAAAAAAGATCACCATATAAATATGACTTGTTTTGAGAATATCATTTATGAGAGAATAAATATTCTCTACAAGAAAATAAGGAAGACATATATGAAAATCTACAAATCACACAAGCATATATGTAAAAGATACTATGCAGAATCTACACCCTGTCGCATAATGTTGTTCTTGAAAAACGACATAATGTTCTTGACAATGTCTTTGACATGTTGCACAACATGTTACTCAAGTTTTTCTTGTAATAAAATCAGCCAATCACACCGCAGTAAAAATACCTAAAAATTTGAGAGATTTGAATTTCTAACTCCAAGAAGCGTAAAACTATGATTATAATAAAAATTATAGTAATAAATAAATGGAATAGTATCATGACAAAATTGAATGCAAAATTTGAGTACGAAAAATTTATGCCTTCACACAATTATACTATGGCATTGTCTATGAAATGGGTAAGTTAAAGTATATTAAACCCAAAAAATGTTTTAGTCTTAAATTCTAATTTGATATTTGTAGATTTTGTCTATTTTTAGGGCTTAATTTGAATTTGTTGTAACTTAAAAATAATTGTTTGTATATAACTGTGTGTTATTTTTTTAGGAAAAAAGAAAACAATTCATAAAACTCGATCAAAGACCCTCATTTCACGCAATAAGACAACTAATATATCCGAAAGGAAATTGGTCCACAAACAAGAAGAATGGGACGACAAAGCATAGTCAGCTAAGGCATGTGCCACCCCCGTTACATTTTGAGAAAACAATCGGGTGGATCTAACAGAGGACACACAATGTCAAGTACGATGTCACAGACAATATATTCGACAAGAGGACCGTTATGAAAGTAGACAGAAAAATAATGACATAAAAATTGATAATCCAATTCAATGCAAAATCACCTACGTCTGGGAGACAGTGTGCCTATAAAGAGTTTAACTATTACAACGAAAATACTTATCTGACAGACTTCCTATTTAGAGACTCTCATATAGCTTGCTCTTCAACGTTTCAACTTAGAATCCCCCTAAGTTTGAGCTCCCTTCACTTCCACAAAAATGCTTCTTCAAGCTTTGTATGAGATCCACTCAATACAATATGCTTAGACTCCCCCTGAGTGTGAGATCCTCTCACATTCACTATATTTAGGCTCCCCGTAAATACAATATCAATATTGAACTCCTCCCGAGTTCTACAATGACTACTGAACCAAAAGTCTCAACGACAAGCACAAGGATTTTCAATATCCATACATGGAGGTTGAGGCTTAGACAAACCCTAAGCTCAAAACGTTCAATGCACACACTTTTCTGATGGGGCGACTAACCCTAAAAATGAAAATAGTAACATATACATATGGCTAGCCTAGAGAATATTAATTTTGGAGAGAATAAACATTCTTTGCGTGAGAAAAAAGGAAGGCAAAAACGGTTGGAGAAAGAGATCAGCTAAATCTAAAAATCACATGCAATTATATATGGGAAAGAATCTTTTGCTGAAGGAGTGGCTCCAATGTTCTTGACAATGTCGTTGATATGTTGCTCAAATTTTGCCTTTAATAAAACCAACCAACCAATGCAGTAACACATTTCTTATGAACAAAAAAAACATCATGTATGCATTATTAATAACGTAACGCCCAGGCTTCAGTGTAGAGAACACGAAAAGGGAAAAGAAGAAAGGCCATAGACTTGATCATCTTTGTTGAGACGTTGATAATCCCATATATTAGAAAGATTAAGAGGATTCACACTCCTTATAAGATAGACGAGATACTTTTCTCATTGCCAATTGATTTTGAGATGGAACCCCACACTACCAAACAATCTTTACCACTACCTCAAGTGTGTTATTAAAAAAAGTAGCTACATAATATGAAGTAAATTAGTAATAGTGTTTAGCAAAAGACTACTAAATTGTTATGCTTTAGCTACGATGACAAAAATATAGTAAAATGAATCAAAATATTTACTTAGTGTAATAAAATTTCAGAATTTATCTATGATATAAACAATAATAAATATGAAATTTTACTATATTTGTAAATATTTTAAGTCGTTTTGTCATTTACAATAATTTTCAATTGAAAAATTTGCATAACTTTTTTCTTTTGGTTAATTTAAACTTTAAATAATAATTTAAAATGTTGTATAATCAAACTATATTGAGAGCTGCAGTGAAAATTATTGTAAAAACAATAATTTGAAAGCATTTACTCCATAGTATTTTGGCCTACAATTAAATTTTGAATAATTTTTTAAATAATTGTTTTTTTTTAATGAGCACGTTTTAAAATTGATTTTAAACTGATTTAATTACAATCCATTTTTATTAAAGTTTTTTGAAAATGTTCAAAATCAATTTCAAAGGCAACAAATAGTCCTTGTAACTTAAAAAACGTTTATTTTGATTTAGATAATTTTAGCTTTTGTTTATTTTTTTAATTTCTGGAAAAGATACTAGAGGTAGAGGTATCGGTATAGATTCATCGAGATAATTCAATTAGGTATGACACATCCTAGGATCCTCAATCCATCCCAACATCGAAAACGATGCACTATCATAGTGAAAGAGTTTAGGCTCCCTAAACTTAAGAATCCCTTCTCTTGTTGCACTAAATGTATATATGTTCCTCCTAAACTTGAGAATCATTCTCTCGTGCACTATCGCTCTTTTCACCTTCGGTTTGAAAACACTCCAAACAATTTTACTAATTAGCTCAATTACTCTTAAAAGTGGAGGTCCCTTCATTTTGCTTGAACTTAGACTTCTCTGAATCAATACAATAAGCTTGAATGTAACACTTCAACTACCGTACACCTAGAACAAACGACAACAACCTTACAAAGAGGTTCACATGATCTCTATTAACTTTAATAAAAGATATGGAATTCTTATGTATTTCTTAAATAAAATGGTGGCCATTACATAGATATTTATACACAAATAAGGATATCAAAAAAAGAAAAATATAACCTAATAATTATAAGATTACCAAACAATATAATATAAAATAAAATCTCCTGAAAGATTTTATTGCGGTAACAATCTTTGTGTCTATATCAATCACAATTATCGTTCTTCACTTATAAAAACGACATGTTGTAATACGATTCGCCTAAATAAAATTTGAAAAAAACTTGGGTTTATCCTGATGCTCCTCATCTCTCCACCATATAAAAATAAAATTACTAAATATATTTTTTAAAATTATTTTTATCTGATGAAGAGATGACAAACATACGAGATAGGTGCATCCATCACGTAATCATTGTCAATAAAATTCAGCCAATTCAACTACCAATAGCAAAATATTTTCAAATAATATAGGTTAATGTGGATATATTGAATTCAAACTATTTTAAGGTGCAAATTAACCAAGTATATTTTTCCAATTTTTTAAAAATAATTAAATTTATTGTAAGAACATTAATTTTTGAGTTGAATGGTAATTTAATATAGTATCATAATATTGACAACTATTATTAAGTGGACCTTGGGCTAATTTTCAAGCTCTTTGAATAATATAAGTGTAGGAAGGGTTTTAAGAATATGAATAAATATTTATACTTTCAATTTAATAATTAAATGCTCTCTCTTCCCAACTATATCTAAATCACTTTAAAAACTACTTTAAAAACATTTTTCCACGTGTTATCATTTAGTTTAATCACCTTAAACCAACTACTTTTTCTAGACGAATTTTCATTTTCATATTTATTGTACTTAAAGTATCTAAATAAATGAAATTTAAATATATATACGACTTTTGAAGACTAATAAAAAATCGAACCTAAAAAAAAGGAGTACATGTCAATAACGTGACGGGCAATTATAACTAAGAAAAACAATAAAGATAAGGTGGTAAAAATGCTAAGTGGCATAAGTATTGTGGCAGAGTTTTATTACAACCAATTAAAGAATTGTAAATGACATTAATAATGCCACATGGTATGGGTCCACTCATGCATGCTGATTCAATACTATAGAAGAGAACAATTATAAATATGTGCCAAAAAAAAAAAATTAACAGGGAACATTAATGTCTCATTCAATAACTATTCGATTTCTCTTTATATCAAAATGAGTATAGTATAACTAACGTATAGTATATGTTCTAGTGTTTCAGAGGTCTATAGTTCAAATCTTCTCACGTCCATTGTACTTAAGAAAACGTTTGAGCCACATTTGTAATTCGTTTTGTTTTTTTTGTTGTTTTTGAAAATTAAACTTAGTTTCTTTCAATGTCTTACAATGATTTGTGTCTTTCTTAAATACAATAGTGATCGAATTTTTAGTCAAATTTCAATAAAAAAAACAAAAACAAGTTTTTGAAAGCTATTTTTTTTTCTTTTTCAAATTTTGGCTCAATTTCTTAAACTATTGGTAGACTGTGGACAACATATGAAGAAATTTAGAAGTGAAAGTAGTGTCTATAGACTTAATTTTTAAAAACAAAAAACAAAAAGCAAAAGGATTACCAAACGGAGAGTCTTGATTTTTCGTAACTCAATTCAACGCTCCAAATAATATCAACATATTAAAGATAGAGACACAACGATTGTTAAGTTAGTTTGAAGCAATATCACTTATGTTTGGAGGGTTATGTGTCTGCTTGAAAGAAACTTTACTAAATAAAGAGTTTAGCAATTACAACAAAGTGATGCTGTAAAATAAAATAAAAATAAAATATTGTGATTAAAAAAACTAAAATGGATCCATCTCTATCAAAGAGATGCTGCAAAATAAAATAAAATTACTGCTATCATCATTTGATTATAACAATTCTTTATCTATATTTGACCTTTATTTTAATAAAATTGTTTGGTACTAACTTTTTCGTATCTATTTATTTTCATGTCTTTTAACTTTTTTTAAGACATATTTGAGAGTGATTTTCAAACCTTCAAAATTGATTTTGATGGTGTAAAAGGGGTTTTTTTTTTTTAAATAGAAAAAAAACAAACTATTTACCTTTCATAGAAAAAAACTACTAAAGAACAAAAAACAATTACACTTCATTTTTCTATGAAGTGTAAATATTTTGTCAATTTTTCTATTGTTGAAAATATTCCATAAAAAAAAATTGCATTTAACTTCGTAAGCAAATAACTTGTCTCTCTTAAAAAACTATCTTTTTCGCTTAAATATTTCTACAAAACAAATAGGTTATGTAAGGTTTTCGGACATATGTAATTTCAAACATATCTAAATTCAGACATCTCAATATTTTGGTTATCTACATTTCTAAAAAACATATGGTCCCTAAAGTTTTTTTTGTTCTCCAAAAATATTTCATCTATTAATTTGTAACTTTCTTGAGAGATGAAAAAAAATTTGGAGCAGAAAAAATTGTAACTTTCTTAAATCTCTCTTTATGATATTTTTATGTGACAATTACAAATATAATAATCAGAATCAAATATTAGCATATATAGCAACGTTTTAAAAAATATACAAGTCTAACAAAGTCTATCAGCGATAGACTTCTATCATTGATAGACCCTCATGGTCTCTCAGTAATAGACCATATCATTTGTGGTCTATTATTGATAGACCATACAAGTCTATCAGTAATAGAAGTCTATCATTGATAGATCTTACCATATTTGCAATTTTTTTTAAAATGTTGCTATACACTTAATTTTTTTAAAATTACTACCCGTTATAATTACCCTATTCTTTTTATTTTCTTTTTCAACTTGTTAAATCATCAATTGACTCAAAATATTTAAACTTAAGTTTACAGTAAATTTAATTATACCAACACTTTGACAATTTATCTTCTCCTTTCTCCAATCTACACATTTCTATTCTTAACTAACACTTTCTCTCAAAATTTACTCCCAAGGTTCTATTTGACTATGATTTTGTTTTTAGTTCTATTTTCTATTTTTTCAAACAACTTGTTTCCTTCTAATTTTTCGGGCTTTCATCGTTTTCTTAAAGAAACACTTCAATATTATAAAATTCTAAAAACAAAAACAAAATTTTAAAAACTACCATTTTTAGCTATCAGAGCTTGAGTTGATTTTTTAAAACAGGGATAGAAATGGATAACAAAACAAAGAAATTTATAGACAACATTTATAAGCTTAAATTTCAAACCATAAAAAACTAAATGGTATTCAAATGGGCACAACTAAATCATTTTCAATATCCCCATATTAAAAAGAGAGATAAAAGATAAAATAATTTGACATAAAAGGATTGGAAGACTTTTCTCTAGTCTGGACTTTCTCGTTATCAATGAAGCTCGACTGAAAAAAAAGGAAAGACCAAAAAAAGATCATTTTGCAAAAGCAACAATACAAAAAGGAGCAAAAATAATGGATTGCATCTTTATTCGGGGTACGACGAAAGTGCTAGAGAGATGTCAACCTAATTGAAATGTTCCGGTGGTGGACCAACTTATCCCACTCATCCTATCTTGTCTAAAAGAAAAAAAAGGAGCTAATAATGAAAGTTTCCTATAGCACTTGTATATATTATTAACCAAAGTGAATCATGCAAAGGTGGTTGGCAACTACAAAAAGAGAGCCCACAAGAATAATAGTTCTTGTCGTTTGTCTCCACACAGTAATATCTTTTCAAATTTTCACACACTACATTTCGTTTTTTTGTTACTTATTTTTTGCTATAAATACTTGAGGAAATTCACATCTCCAAATCATCCCATTCTTCAGTTTATTAAGAAAAAGAAAAGATAGAAAACAAATATGATTGGTAAGCTTCTAGGAGATGCTCTTAAAACCACCGGCGACACCCTTAGAACGACTGGGGACATTGCCGGGTCTGTCATTAATGCTGGAGGGAACTTTCTCGACCGTGCTAGCGATATCCGTCGGCTCGGGAAGAAGAAGATCAAAGGGAAGGTGATTCTAATGAGAAGCAATGTGTTGGACTTCACTGAGTTTCATTCTAGTATTCTTGATGGTTTCACTGAGCTGTTGGGCAGTGGAATTGTGATTCAACTCGTGAGTGCAACTGAGGTTGATCGCCATTGTAAGTTTTCCTTTTAACAATTTACTTTATTATTATTATAATTATTATGATTGGTTAATTAAACTACGACTATTTTAAATATAACTAAATGAACCAAAATGGTTATAAAATATAGCAAAAATACCAAAATCTATCTATGATGAACAACGCTAGATCAAGATAGATTACTATTTTGTCATTTAGAATAATTTTCCATATTAAACTATTAAAGTACGAACTCGGACTTGTTAAAGTTTAATTTTAATTACTATTAAAATTTGATATATCATTTTCTTTTTTTTTTCAAAACAACCAGTAAAGGGTTTTGGGCACTATATCCACAGATGAAATTGTGCCTGCTTATATGTTGCTTAAATAAAAAAATCAAAACGCATATGATACGAGAAGTGAATTTTGCTTAAATAAACTATCACAACAAGAAATCTCGACATTTAGCGATGAATTATTAGTAACTCTTTTAAATCGTCGCACGTTGAGAGCAACGATTTTCAATTTTCGTCTCTAACAGTGCAACAAAAGATGGATAAATAGCAACCTTGTATGTTATGGGGTTGGTTTTGATTGTACTATATCTTTGAAAGCTTTTGCCATTAAATCCATGGACAAAAGGTTTGTGTTTGAATAAGTTTTATACGGTGACAGTTATGTATTAGAATATTGATATAATGCTATATTTTTTTAACCCTAACAGTTTAAGTTTTTGGATTGATCAATGAATTAACGTCATGTTTGAATGTAGCGAATGACCCGCGAGGGAAAATCGGAAGGCGAGCTTATTTGGAGAGGTGGTTGACTTCATTACCACCTGTGTTCGCTGGAGAGTCGGTATTTCAAATAAACTTTGAATGGGAAGATGATTTTGGATACCCAGGAGCTTTCTACATAAGAAATGGACATACAAGTGAATTTTTTCTTAAGTCTCTCACTCTTGAAGATGTTCCTAACTATGGAAAAGTTCATTTTGATTGCAACTCATGGATTTACCCTCAAAGAAGATACAGAAAAGATCGAATTTTCTTTGCCAACAAGGTAATTTGTTGATTTTTTTTTCTTTTTTGCTCTCTTTAGGTTGAAAAATTACTTGGGTCTTTCGTTTCCGTTCATTTTAGTATTTCTATACTTTCAAAGTGCTCATTTTGGTTTTTGTACGAATTTTATACTCAAGTTCATTTTAAGTTAATGAACTTTTAAAAAGTGATTATTTTGGTTCCTTATTAAAATAAAATAAAAATCATATGATCTTTCTCCCTAAAGATTAAAACTTTGATTCTATGTTTTTGAAATTGCTGTATTAAAAAAAATGAAAGGATAAAATTGTCATTTTCTACAAAATGAATATACTTTGAAAGTACAAATATTAAAAAAAATTATTTTAAATAATTTTTTTTAAAAAATATTTACAAATATATCAAAATATCATAATCTATCTAGGAAAGACCACGATAAACCAAGATAGACTACTACTATTTATGTTTATCATGATACATATAGACACAAATAATAGTTTATTTTAGTCTATCACGGTTCATCATATAATCGTATGTAGACCGTGATATTTTACTAAATTTTGTAAATATTTTGATTCATTTTACTATATTTCAAAATAAGCCAATAATAAAGTTAATTTTGAAGTCCTTTCTAGGTTGTTCAAGAGTATATTTCTAAACTTTTTAAAGTTCAAGGGCGTTGAGAATCCCACAATAGAAAAACCAAAGGGACTTAAACTCTTTATAAGATGGATGTGCTGCACCATCCATTGTCAATTTGATTTGAGATGGAACCTCATGCTATCAAATAATTAATAGGTGTTTTTGAAACAAAACTCTAACTACATGGGTATTTTTGAATTGTTTTCGAGAGTTTAAGGGTATGCATTTTTTACACAAACTAAGTTTAGGTGTATTTTGTAACACTAGAACATAAAAATATTTAAAAAATTCATATTCGTGTTCGTTTTTGCAGACATGGCTTCCATGTGAGACACCCGAACCACTTCGAAAGTATAGAGAAGAAGAGCTAGTGAATCTAAGAGGAGATGGAAAAGGACAGCGTCAAGAATGGGATAGAATTTATGACTATGATGTTTACAATGACATTGCTGATCCTGATGCTGGTGATAAACTTGTTCGTCCTATTCTTGGTGGAACAAAATATCCTTATCCTCGTAGAGGAAGAACTGGAAGACCAAGAACTAGAAGAGGTTGAAACCAATAGTAACAATATTCACATCTAACTATATCAATGAATCTATTTTGGATCGGGGCATGATGAGGGCACGTTAAGGATATATAAACCTAGTTGAGATATTCGAATGCACTTACAGACCTATAAATGAATCTATCTCAATTATTATTTTTAAAAAAATTATCAAACCAAAGCTAATTATTATTACTAGTTTTAATTAGAAAAAAAATATTATTTGAATTAGAAAGGGGGTGTTACATCAAGGTCTGTCAGCTACAGTAATTAAACACTGACACAAAAATGATATTGAAGTGAAAGCTTGTAGTTTAACATGTCGAGTTGAGAATTTACGAACCAAAATATGCTACCAAAACCAAACTTTAGGGACAAAATGTTATTTTACTTTTGTCAAAAAGATAAAACTAGAAAACCGAAGAATTAGAAGGTGCATCAAAACATTTTAACTAGGTTTACACATCGACGGGTAGCATTCTCATTCTACCCAGGATCCAGTAGTGATGCATTTTTATCCTTCAATGTTTGAAACTCGTCATTTGTTATAATACTTTATTTCTTTGGGTGAATTTTGCAGATCCAAATTCAGAGAGGAGATTACAGTCAGTGATAGGGTTAAACATTTATGTACCAAGAGATGAAAATTTTGGACATTTGAAGATGGGAGATTTTCTTGGATATGCATTGAAAGCACTTTCTGCAAGCCTCAAACCAGGGCTTCAAACTGTATTTGATATAACTCCAGGAGAATTTGACAACTTCAATCAAGTATACAATCTTTATGAAGGAGGATTTCCTATCCCACAAAATCTCTTTAAACTCCTTTCTGATTCCCTCACAGCACCATTGTTAAAAGAGGTTTTAAGAATTGATGGTGACAGATTCCTTAGATTTGCAGTTCCTGATGTCATCAAAGGTACGGATAATTCGTTCGGTAACGGTTTTCTTTTTCGATATTTATGTTGTTTTCTTATAATTTTTTCATACTATGATTTTCAAATCCCTCTTTTGATACAAATATTTACTATTTGTGACAATGTTTACTATTTTAACTCATCCTCTCATTTTCTCTTTGTTATAATGTTAACTATTTTTTATCTGGACGAACGTGATTTTTGTCGGGCTTGGGGTACGATGAGGGTGTCAACTTAGTGCACCCCTAATCCCTTTTGTCTCTATATATTGTTAAAAAAAAAACAAGTACTCCAAACATCGACTATTATAACTAACAAACTATACTTTTTTTTGAAAATATTCATAAAGTAAGAGGGATCAACGTCCCAAACACCTCTAAGATTTTGAAATTGATTTTTAAGTGTTGTTAGTTTTCAAATTGGACTTTCTGAATGTTTACCCAACCTGACGAGCCAAATGATTACCAAACAAGGTAAATAATTGAATAATATGTTGGCTAAAATAGAAAAAAATATTATAAATTAATTTGGTCCTTTGATTTGGACAGATACCAAAACTGCATGGAGGACTGATGCAGAATTTGCAAGAGAAATGATAGCTGGAGTGAACCCTATTCTCATTTGTCGTCTTGATGTATTATTTCTATTATTTAATCGTGAAATATTGTTTTAGATTTTTGTTCGTGTTGTTTTCAAATTTAGCAAAATGAATCAAAATGTTTTCAAACATAATAAAATATCACTAATAGATGCTGATAAACAATGATCAATGTTTATTACTGATAAACTATGAAATTTTGTTATATTTGTACATATATATATATATTTTTTGTCATTTAAAACAATTTTCCTTCTTAATTATGATTGTTTATTTTAATTTTTTTTTTATTGACAGCATTTTCCACCTTTGAGCAAGCTTGATCCTAAACGTTATGGAAACCAAAATAGCACAATCACTGAAGAACAAATAAAGAATGGCTTGGAAGGACTCAGTGTTGCTGAGGTGAATTCAAATTAACTTAACATGACATTGGTGCATTTGTTAAAAGGTTTTCCTATAAGTGATTTTTTGTTTTTAAATTAAGAAAAATTATAGGTTATAAGTTATATATTAAGAAAAGAATATTGGAATATTTTCTACTAATTAAATATGTGGTTAGAAAGGGGGGAAAAAAAAAAAGAAAACATCATTTTATACTAAATTTTGGGAATTGTATGAATTAGAACTATAAGCTAACAATTTTATTAATTTAGAATCTAATTTTTTTTTGTTCAATAAAAAATGTATCGATTTACACAGTTCTCCGGATTTTGTTCGACCAATATTGTGTTAAACTGATCCCTCCTTTTGTTCTTCTTCAAAAAGAAAGAGGAGCTTGTCACATGATAATCTTTTTAGTACATTTAAGGATGAGGATTTGAACTATGAATCTCTTGATTCTCAGTACAAACAAATGCCACATGATGAATTGTGTGGTTGGACGATTGCAAGTACTTTTAATATTGTGTTAAACTTATACTTTGGTCAGTTGAACTCCTAATTTATCTTTGAAAAAGTATCCATGCGTCAATTATCAAACATGTAGACTTCTTCAAATGTCCGTTTTACAAAATGGATGATAATTATAGAGTAAATGCATGGATGATTTTCAAAAGAAATTTCGTCCTAATTATCTAATTTTATAAGTTTCACATGAGATTTTTCTAAACATATATAAAGTAATAGAGGGTGTACTAACTTGATACAATTATAAAAGTCCATGTTTAAAATTGAAAC
The DNA here is from genome assembly GCA_037974625.1 of Cucumis cinereus. NCBI lineage: Eukaryota > Viridiplantae > Streptophyta > Magnoliopsida > Cucurbitales > Cucurbitaceae > Cucumis > Cucumis cinereus. Next base: position 12,953,913 of record JBBPDJ010000019.1, read on the forward strand.
AATTATTAGTTTACTTTCGTAATTATGATAGCTCTAACATAGCTCTCAATTGGATGACTACCCTTAAGCCGATCCCTTTTGATTTTGCTGATTTTCCCCAACTCTTTTGAAATTATTTTTCTTTTTTTAGTAGCAATAATCTCGTTCACTTGGGTTTGGGACGTGATGAGGGTGCTCAAATTGTACAAACCTAGTTTATACATATTTGGGTGCACCTATACATACTGACTCATCCTCTCTTTCGTAAATTGTTAAAAAGAAAATTAGTCGAAGGTTTAAATTGAGATAGCGCCTAAACTTCAGTGAATGAAATGATATTTTTCACAAAGAAAAATCATAATTAAATGACCTTTAATTTGCTTCCTCCATTTGCTAATGGAAATCAATAACAAAAAAAATATGGTTGATTTGATTGATGAAATAGGCAATGAAGGAGAACAAGTTATACATATTGGATCATCATGATGCATTGATGCCATATCTTAGTAGGATAAACTCAACATCAACAAAGACTTATGCCACAAGAACACTACTCTTTTTGAAAGATGATGGGACTTTGAAGCCATTGGTTATTGAGTTGAGCTTACCACACCCTCAAGGAGATCAACTTGGTGCTATTAGCAAACTATACTTTCCAGTGGAAAATAGTACTGTTCAAGGCCATATTTGGCAACTAGCCAAGGCTTATGTGGCTGTTAATGATGCTGGATACCATCAACTTATTTCCCATTGGTATAATTTCTCATTATCTTCTACAAATAAATGACATTTTGATTTATCGATTTCTGTTTTTTAAGTTCAACTTATATGTATGATGGAAGGTTCAAACTTTTAACTTCTTTGTCAAGAGAATATAGTTTATGTCAATTGATTTATGCTCATTTTGGTTATTGAGTTATGTTTTTGTGATATCTTCTACCTATTGAAATTGTAGGTTGAATACACATGCGGTACTCGAGCCTTTTGTGATTGCGACACATCGGCAATTAAGTGTGCTTCATCCAATTCATAAGTTATTGGTTCCACATTTTAAAGATACCATGTTCATAAATGCATTTGCAAGGCAAACCCTTATTAATGCTGATGGACTTCTTGAAGCAACTCATTTTCAAAATAAATTTGCCATGGAGTTGTCTTCTTATATATATAGAGATTGGAATTTCCTTGAACAAGCCTTACCCACAGATCTCATAAAGAGGTAATTTATATTTTTGTTAAATCATAAAAAATGCGGAGTTAATTTCAATTATATTCTTCAAACTGAGGTTGGAAAAAATGTGTGTATGCTTATGTGTGGCTAAAGTGAACAAATTTAAACACACTCGGGAAGCTAAGGTAAATTTAGAGAATAGGGTTAGTGAAGAAATCATAAATGACAAAACATAAATTAAGGACGTGAGGTTTTGAAAGAAGTAAGACACGACAACATGTATAGTTCATAGATGCGTCAAGTGTCCTTATGTTTTTTTCCCTAAATTATCTGTTTAGATTTGTGTTCCTCGATTATAACTATCATAATTAAGGGTATATGTGCTAAGAATATCCCACTGCTAATTTGAATATTTTGTATAGAGGAGTAGCAATTCCAGACCCACATTCTCCACATGGACTCAAGTTATTGATAGAGGATTATCCATATGCTGTTGATGGACTTGAAATTTGGTCAACAATAAAAAATTGGGTGACAGAATATTGCAATATCTACTACCAAGATGACACCGCAATCCAAGATGACATTGAACTCCAAGCTTGGTGGAAAGAAGCTGTAGAGAAAGGTCATGCTGACAAGAAACATGAAGCATGGTGGCCAAAGATGCAAACTTTAGATGAACTAATAGAATCTTGCACCATCATAATATGGATTGGTTCAGCTCTTCATGCCGCCGTTAACTTCGGACAATATCCTTATGGAGGCTTTGTTCCCAATCGTCCAACGGTGAGTCGAAGATTTATGCCCGAAGTCGGTAGTAAAGAGTATAAAGAACTTGAATCTTGCCCTGAAAAAGCCTTCATGAAAACCATAAATTCTCAACTACAATGCCTTCTTGGAATGTCACTTATTGAAATTTTATCAAGACATGCTTCTGATGAAGTTTATCTTGGGAAAAGAGATAGCTTAGAATGGACAAGTGATAGAGATGCATTAGAGGCTTTTGAGAATTTTGGTAAAGAAGTAAATGAAGTTGAAGAAAGGATTATGGAAAGGAATCGCAATATCAATTTCAAGAATAGAACTGGCCAAGCTAATGTTCCTTATACTTTGCTTCTTCCATCCAGCAATGAAGGAATCACTGGAAGAGGAATTCCTAATAGTATCTCTATCTAATTAAAAAAGCACTTTGGTTTGTGTGTTATGATTATGTAATTTTGATTTTTCTTGCATGTTGTTTTATCTTTTTGGTTTGATGATCAAACCAAGCCTATTTCTTAAGCTATATGAAATAAAAAGAGTAAATGCTTAAGGGTAGGTTTGGATTTGAATATGTTACTTTGTATTACTTTTGGGTGTTTGTGAAAGTAATAAAAGAATTATGCTTTATGCGTTAATTAATTCCCCTTATTATTGTTTTTTTTTTAATGACCACAAAATAATCTATAAATACGTGATTTCTTGTTTGTCTCATATAGAGTACACACGAATATAGAGAATTGTTTTCCTCCTCAATTAGTTATTGAGGATCCTACGTTGAAAATACGAGGGGACCTCACAACCTTTAAAAGGACACATGGATTTATAGTATTTTAATTCTTTGTTGGTTTTAGAATGGACTTTAATGTTTATCTGATAAAGAGTCCAAACGGTATTTAGGGACAATTCAAAGAGGTATCATTTAAAAGGAGCATGTTAAAGATACGATATTGAAAAGATAAAATGATCGACTAGTTGTGTATGGATATGATAAAAGTGTGTAATTTGATGTGATCTCAGTAGAAACATATACAGTCAATAAGTAATGGCTTCAGAGTATTCCAAGTGTCGTATCCCATGAAACTAATAGTATAGTAGGGAAATAAGGGTAAAATATGAAAACATCACTTTTATTCATTCATAATTAAAATTACAAAGCTACTTAAGCATATACTCTTTATGGCTTTAATTTCATGAGTAGCTAAGCAAGTAGCCTTTTTCACATTAAACACAAGAGAGTGACAATAATAGGAAATGAAATATTTATAACCCAACCATATGCTCAAAGAGTCCCTTCAAATAGAGATGCTGTTTGGAATTCCTCTGCCTGTGAGCCCTTCAGTACTTGATGGAAGAAGCAAAGTATATGGAACATTAACAGGTCCAGTTCTATTCTTGAGATTCACATCTTTGTTCCTTTCAATAATTCTACTTTCAACTTCAAACACTTGTTTTCCAAAATTCTCAAACACTTCCAAAGCAGCTTTGTCTGAAGTCCATTCAATGCTAGCTCTTTGTCCAAGATAAACTTCATCAGAAGCATGCCTTGACAATATTTCAATTAGTGAAACTCCAAGAAGTGTTTGCAACATTGAATTGATTGTTTTTAAGTAAGCCTTCTCAGGCTTTGATTCAAGTTCTTTGTACTCATCACTTCCTACCTCAGGCATATGCCTACGACTTATAGTTGGTCGATTTGGAACAAAGCCTCCATAAGGATATTGTCCAAAGTTAACTGCAGCATGAAGAGCCGAAGATATCCATATGATGGTAGTACATGTTTGGACAAGTTCGTTGAAATTGTGCAACTTTGGCCACCATGTTTCATTTTTCTTATCAGCATGACCTTTCTCTCTAACCTCTTTCCACCAAGATTGAAGTTCAACATCATTTTGAATTGCATTAT
>JBBPDJ010000019.1:12957827-12968333 GCA_037974625.1 Cucumis cinereus
ATTTATTTTTCTAAGATATGGCATTAATGCATCATGGTGATCCAATATGTATAGTCTCTTCTGATTCAATGCCTACACATATAGATAAGGAAAAAAAATTAAATTACAATATTATAATATAATTTGAAAAAAAAAAAACAAAAGTTTAGGTGTTTTTAATATTTACCTCATTAATTGTAAGACCTTCTAACCCAAACTTTATGTCTTCTTCAGTAATCTTGCTATGTTGATCACCATACAATTTGGGGTCAAGTTTGCTTTTGGGAGGAAATTCCTACAAATATATATAAAAGAAAATATATAATTTTTTGAAAGAAAAAAAATTAATGTGTAAAGTTGAACAGAGAAAATAAAAAAAAAAATGAAATGATTTACCTCAAGACGACGGATGATTAGAGGGTTAACTCCAGCAAGCATTTCTCTTGCAAATTCTTCGTCTGTTTGCCATGCAAACTTGTCCTCTATTTCCAATTATTAGAGGAAAAAATTTAATTATTATCTTAATAAATCTGAAAATATACAGAATCCAAATTCTCTATGCGAGATTATAAGTATGTACGTGGTAATTAACATAATAAAATCGAATTAATCTCGATGTATTATACATGTATTATACCTTTAACAACTTGTGGGGGTGAAAATTTGAGAAAACGTTGATCATTATCGGTCCTAAGAAGTTCTTGGAACATTGGAGGTGTGAAATCCTTAGTGAGATTTCTAAAGACATCCAATGGAACAGGAAGTCCTCCTTCATAAAGATTATGAACATCTTGAAAATCATCAAACTTTCCTGGTGTAAAATCTACTATGTTTACAAGTGCTGGCTGGACTGTTGATACAAGTGATTTCAGTGCAAATCCAAGAAAGTCTGATAACTTCAAGTGACCGAAATTTTCATCTCTTGGTACATAAATGTTTAATCCTGATATCACTGGCAATCTACTCTCATAGTTCGAATCTGTCAAAAAAATAAATAAATCATATTTCAATTAATTTGGCTAAGAAAAATAAATGCACAGTGATTATCAAATGGGGTCTTAATTAATAAATAATCCTACCTTTTCTTTCTCGTGGTCGTCCAGTTCTTCCACGACGAGGGTAAGGGAATTGGCTACCTCCAAGAATGGGACGCCCATCACCGGGTTCAGAAAGGTCGTTGTAGACATCGTAGTCGTAAATTCTATCCCATTCCTTACGTTCTCCAGTTCCATCTCCTCTAAGGGTCAACAATTCTTCCTCTCTATACTTACGGAGAGGATTTGGTGTATCACTTGGAAGATATGTCTATACACAAAACAAATAAACAAATTATTATTAATTCCTTGCAAGAGAGAAGAGAGTGAGGTAAAACAAAAGTGAAAGTTAATTATTTCCTTTTTTCTTTTTTTTTTGAACAAAGTACGATAGATTGATGGATCAGTGGATAAATCAGAATATCTTAACTAGGGTTTGACACATCGCCTTAACACAAGAAAGAAATTTAATACTTACGTTATTAACAAAGAAAATACGGTCTTTCTTGTATCTTCCAGAAGGGTAAACCCATGAGTTACAATCAAAATGGACATTACCAAAGCCAGGAACATCTTCAAGTGTGAGAGATTTGAGAAAGAATTCACTGGTATGTCCATTTTTAATAAAGAAAGCTCCTGGAAATCCAAAATTATCTTCCCATGTAAAGTTCACTTGAAACACTGATTCTCCAGCAAACAATGGTGGAATTGAAGTTATCCATCTCTCCAAAAATGCCTTCTTCCCAACTTTCCCTCTTGAGTCAAGTGCAGCTGTCAAAATTTCATTATTTTACCAATTTAATTAATCATCAAACAACATCATTTAATAAACTCGATCTAAGTTATGTTCAATCGATCCCTTACCTTTTAAGTTTATATCGTAAAGTTCTCGAAAAAAATTTGTTCAATAGATTTTAGTTTAAAGTGAGTTTAATCATATCAATACGTTAACACTCTCTTTTAACTTGTAGGTTCGAAAATTTATGAAAGACCCATTAAGTAAAACTCAAAGAAAAAATAATATTACAAAGGTTCAAACACACTTGGTCTAGTATAATGTTAAATTTTGGACGTAAATGAAATTAAAAACTTAATTAAGTTATTAGGCGACACACACGTAATTATATCAATATTTTAACAACGTCCTTGATATGCTCCTCACTACAGACCACAAAATCTCGGCAATTACAACTTAAAGAAAAAAATAAAAAGGAAAAAGAAGTCTTTTGACCCATTCACAAAAAAAATTAAAATACATGAAAACAAAATTCAATTTTATATTGAATATATTAATTAATTTTAAAATAAGTTGAATATGTCAAAAACTTATTAGACTAAAATCTTCAAGTTTTTTAGAGACTGATATGATATTTTTGAAGTTCACAGACCCTATTAGCACAAAACTAATAGTTCAAGGACATGTTAGATATTTTTTAATGTTAGAGGGCGTGACGAAAAAAAGTCGATAGACTAAACTTGTAAATTAACTGGACACTAAAATAAAGGTAGAGATCAGGGGAAAGAGAAGTTACAAGCATGAGTGGCACTAATGAGTTGGATAGAAACACCACCACCCAAGAGCTCAGTGAAGTTATCAAGAAGAGATGAATGAAATTCAGTGAAATCCAAAACATTGCTTCTCATAAGAATCACTTTCCCTTTGATTTTCTTTCCTCCAATATTGGAGATTTGGTCTGCAATGTTACCACCAGCATTGATAACAGAACCTGCAAGATCCCCAGTTGTATTCAAAGCTCCTTCAACGATGTTCCTCCCAATTGAAAACATTTTTCTCTTTTTTTTTTCTAAACACTTTTTTTTTTCCTCTTTGTTAATATAGCTTTAACAAGAACCTGTTGTGAGGATGAATGAATTTTTGTGTTGTATTTATAGCCAAAATTGAAGAACTTTGGCCCTCTCTCTTTCGTTTGACTGATAAGGCCACGTTGGGAATTGTAAACAAAAAATGGGCATCAAGCTTTTATTATAATATATGAAAAAATGGACAACAAGAAATTTGAATATAAAATCTCATTATTTTCTCATCTCATGAAAACGTGGATATTAAAATAATAATAATAATAATAGGCACTTTCTGATCATCTTTCTTGAGATTGGAATAAAAGAAAGCAAGAAGGGGAGAACATACCCACAAAACTTTATATAGATCCAATAAATAAATGTATTAGATAAACATGAAGTTTTATCGTAAATTCAATCGATAAAGTGAGAAGTAATTCATTATCTTATAAAGATGGTGAGTTTCTTTCATCTTTTGTGGTGAGATTTTCGACATTTTATGATACTTTAACTTGGACAATCTTTATATGAACTCAACCTATTTTGTATGCTCTCACATACGTTAATGAAGTAGTTTTTTTGTAAAGGAAGTTTCTCCATTGTCTTTCAATATTCTTGCTATAAACTTAAGAGTTTTTTTTGTAACAATTAACTTTTTGTTCTTCCCGGGCTTATCTTTAGCCCGCCTTTGTATGCTCTCTTTTTGTGCTTAATGATATATTTTTCGGAAAGATGATAAGAGTGCTAAGGTGTTCACCTAATAGAGATGTTCAAGTACACCTCCAAATCTATCGTATCTTTTTCTAAAAAAGAAAGTCTAATCAAGATCAAACACATGTAGCTCCGTGGTTTTCTATACGAAAATCTGTTTTAAGAAGGTATAAAAAACTCTCAAGATGTTCGAAAATCTACGTTACCGCCACAAGTTTGATAATTGAGATGCTAATGATGGAAACTACAAACAAACAATTATTGATTATAATAAAAGTGAGTTTAAAATTACAAACAAACAATTATTGATTATATTTAGGATATTAATGATGGAAACCTTTTTTAATATAAAAAAATTATGCACTCTTTCCTTTTGAATCTATGCATAGTGAAAGTAAATGAAGAACAAGAATTGATTTTGACGTTATTTAAAATGTTATTTTTTTAATGTTATTAATTTCCAAAAAGAAATTAAAAAATAAAAACATTTCTAGAAGGCATTTTATAATATGTTCAACTAATAAGCTTACATATGTTTTAGTTTCAAAACGTGTTTGGGACCATCAATTAAATATTCATCTTTTTTTTTTTCCCTTTCTTCCTTTTTTTTTAATTTTAGGTTAACTTATATGTTTAAGTTCCTAATTTTTTATGATTATGTTTATTTGGGTTTAATAATGTTTAATAAATCTACAAATTTTTAATTATGTGACTAATAATCATTTAAACTTTTAATTTTGAATGTAACAAATCCTTGAAAAATTCAAATCTTTAAAAAATTAGTGGGAAAATACTATTTTGGTTCCTGAGTTTTGATGGATAAGTGCATTTAATCTATCAATTTTCAAATGAGTCATTTTAGTCCCTGACTTTTGAAAAATATGTTTAAAAGGTCAATCTCCAACAAAAAATTAATATAAAAATTAAATTTAAGATTTTTTTTAATCTTTCTAGGAAGAGAGAAGGAGAGAGGAGGCCAGATAACTAGGGACGAGAGAGAGAAAATATAGAAATATTAAGAAAAATCTTAAATTTAATTTTTTTTTTATATAAAATGGATTTGCTTATACTAGATCGAGAACCTTTCAAACATATTCTTCAAAATTCAGGGACTAAAATAACTAATTTGAAAATTCAGGGACTAAATGCACTTATTCATCAAGACTAAAGTATATTTCCCAAATTATTTGACTATTAATTTTTTTTGCAAAACGAGGTACTGATGGTTTCTATACATGTACATATTGTATTATGGTAAGGGTGTTTTTTTTTTTTTTTTAATGTTTTTTTCTTCTATAATTTGATTATAATAAAAATAAAAATTGAAGGTTTGTAAGGTATTTTTAGAAACAAAATACAAAGTATATATGAGCATTCTATAATTTAGCCTATTTTAAGCTACAATATTGTCAATTTGAACCTAGCTCAAAGTGGATGATGAAACTAATTATCTGTTAATTTCGTGTATAAGAACTCATTTGGATTGACATATAAAAAATTTGTTTATCAAATAATTGATTTGTATTTATAAGAAAAAATGTTTATCAAATAATTGATTTGTATTTAAACTCTTTCGATAAAAAAATTATTTAAAATACACTTCAAAAAATATTTTAAGTAGTTGTCAAATACTCTAATTTTTTTAAACATCAACTTATTCTTTAAATTAAACACTCGAAAATGTATTCGAAATACATTATAATAATCAAAACTTCGATATTTCAAACAAATAGACTTTAGAAAATTATAATAAATGAAAAATAACACGAAAGAAAATTAATAGAAAAGACAAATACTAATTAGAAAAAAGAAATCATAAACTATAATTTTCTTTAACATGGTCTATCCAAAAATCGGCTGTTCAACTAATTTTTTTTTAAAAAGAATAAAATTAATTGTTTTCTTATTTCATTATCTGCAAGCAAATCCATTCAAGATTTTCGATCTGGTATAAAATATATGCATGTGATCTTATCATTAATTATATAATACACTATATTATTATTAATTATATACATGCTTATGTGTCCTTCCGAATTCTCTTTTAAAAAATATTTCATTCTGAATTTATAATATTAATTATATTAATTAAACAATTTAAAGTTTAGAACATTGGAAATTGATGGTCATGCTTGCAAATATGTACGATAAATTATTATTTTAATGTCTTGTCAATAATTGAACATTTATATGTTTAATATTGATATGAATATCTTTCACTTAATTACCCATATTGTTGATGGGGATATAGATCATTTAATATAGGTCCACATAGACTAATTTAATGTTATTTGGCCACCATTTTCTTGCATGCTAGACTATTTTTATTTTCATCATTAATAAAAATATTTTCATTTCGATCATTGACTTGGGCTATCACTATCATTATGATAGACCTAATAAGCATGTAAACTAATCACTAAAAGATATATAAATGGTAAGATATATATATATATATATATATATATTGATATCATTAGGATTTATGTGTTGACAATGTTCGTTTAAGTTCGATGATACTTTTTGAGATGTCTCTACTTTTGTGTTTTTTTTTACGAAGTAATGTTTTTAGAAAAGGTTATTTTTGCAAAAATTCTTTTCTTACGTGGAGATTCTCTACCAGCGATATTTTTGCATATCTCTTATCCTCTATAAATCTAGCATTACCTTTTATAAATGTTTTTAAAAATGCCTCTAGGATTAGAGAGTTTATATAACACACTTCTATAAATTTCTAAGTCAAAATCATAAATGATGTAAATATGATAAATGTGATCAAATACAACCCAGGTTTAGAGAGTGTTGTCCTGAACCTTGACTTGTTAATCAGACAGTAAGACTTCGTACTTAGTTGTTGGAAGTACAAAATATTAAATTTAAGGAATTAGATGTCTTATACGTCATTGCCTATCATTCAAAATGAGAAAAGAGAAAAAACAAATGGATTTATTGTTGATTTCCTTAACTTAACCTTTAACAAAGGGCAGATAAATTTGATAGAAGAAAAACGTTACTTTTATATATATATATATATATATAATTATCCATAAACTTTAAAATTAAAATTGGTAGATTAGAGAAAAATTTGACATTTCAAGACACCTAATTTCATCACAATCTCCTTCGTGCAGTTGGCTTGAATATTAAAATACAGAAATCGAGACGTGAGCTATTAATGCAAACTAAAAAAAAGTCGATATTTATAAAACCAATATATACATATATAAATATATACACATATATAATAATAATAATAATAATAATAATAATAATAATAATAATAATAATAATAATAATAATAATGATAATAAGTACTTAAATCCATTTGCTTTATTTCTTATATGTATTAGATTTGTATTAATAGAGAAAAACATATCTTAATTGTTGTCACACATTTTGAGTGAAAATGAAACAAAAAGTCATGAGAAATATCATATTAATGTAGATAATATGTGAAAGGTCGTTATCCTTAGCTAGTGGTATTAGAATCATTTTCCTAATTTAGAGTATTAGTAGAATCTTCAAGTGCTTAATTAAGAAGTTGTGAACCTCGAAAACGTGGTTGATGAAGTTGTGATGAAGATCCATGGTGGGACATTGTAGGCTCGATGGTGTTCCTCTAGAGAAGAAGAGTTCTCTTTAGTAGGAGTGCATTTTGGAGAAGTGAGTTGACCTATGTAACTGCTAAACCGATAGGATAACTATTTGATGGAGACCAAGGTGTTTCAAAGAAGGGTTTCCTGACGTAGGTATGCTTCCGATCTAGATCAACTTAAGTTGAATGAAATTTTTTTCGTTAGGCTTTTTGTTTAAAGAATAAAATAGAAAACTTCAGACATCTTAAAGTTGTTTATGAGATAGGACGAAATATCATTTTTTTTATTAAGGTCTTGATTCTTATTATATCTAGTATTAAATAGACTGAATATTCACCTTACTAACATTTCAAATCAATGATGAATTTTTTTTAGTGACTAAATGGAGAAATAGAATTGGATCCCTATGTATATTTTTGAGTAATTGTTGGAAAGTGTGATCAAAAGTTTTTTATTGGATTAATAAGAAGAAGATGACGAACATCCTAAATTAGGAAAATAGTTAAAATATATCTCTATCGATATACGAAAGCTTAGGTAATGATGATAATTAATTTTTAACTACTATACACTCAAACTAGTAATTAATATTCCATCTCTCACGTGGAAGTGTTAGCTAGGTTACGAAGAAGATTTAATTTGGTAGAGGATTCAATGTTCTTTGTGATGGCAGGTTTTGTGTTGAAACTACAAATATCATTAGTCCTAACATTTTGGTGAAGTTTCTCCCATGGAGATGGAAATAGTAGTGATTATTACTTGTGGTAGAATTATATGGCAAGAAATAAATTAGTGTTTTGGTTATGCAACCGACAAATGCAGAGTCTATTAGTAATTCAATAAACAAGTATATCTTTGAATTCCAACTTGAGTACGAAAGGATGATAGCATTGAAAATGTGCTATCTAATTTCACTTAATTCAGGATCGTTCCATGATTTCATGTTTCTATTTTCACTATTTTATAGGCTAGAGCAATTTGAAGGTAGAATTGATGTTGATGTTGTTTTGGAGCTAAAATGAACGAAATTGAAGTCAAGAGGCATCAACAGGAGAAAACATGAAGAAAAGAAGCCAATTTAGCTTTTGTCTTGTGGCGATGTAAGGCAGTAGCTGCCTTATTCCCGAAAAGCACACAGTGTCAGGACGCTCCGAGGTTCATCGCACATGTTTTTCGTCAACGCCGCGACGCTATCACGATTTTATAAAGGATCTTTTTCGCCGCTAGGTTATTTCCACCATCGATTCCAGCCACCTAAGGATGAATTTCTCTCTCCTTTATGAGTACTTTTCACTAGTTTTATGCACATTATTATTCCCTCATCATCCGGCAAGTGGACGAGAGGCTAATGTGGATGAGAGGCTAAGGTACTCAAGTCTAGCTTGGGTTGTTTAGGATTTTCCATATTTCGATGTATTTAAGAGTTTTGAACTAGATTTTGTCTTGGTTGTTACAATTCTAGTTTGAATGGATTTATATCTTGTTTCGGACCCCTGGGGATTGCTTGATTATCGCTTTGTTGAAGCAATAGCTTTAGGTTGCATTCTATTTAATTGAATATGCATTGATCAATCTAACTTAGAATTGAATTTGAATGAACATTTAGTTAGGCACTTGAAAACTGAATATTCTACCTAACAAGTCCTAGACCTTAATGCAATTGATATAAATTTGAATTTTGTATACTTCTCATCAGTTCGATTGATATCAATTAGTTACTTAGGACAGATTTATTGGTTTTTTCAATTGATATGGCTAGGTGAAAGCAACCTAGAAATTTAGTAACGATAAATGCATAATCAAATACATTGAATAGGAAATTCTGTTTGACCCAAACTAGGATTCTTTATAAATTGATTTACATCCTTACTTTACATTCCTTGCAATTTTTGCTATTTGCTCCTTGAGTTTGACACGGTCTTACCACTAAGATTAGTTCTTGTTGATATTTCAGTTAATTATTGATTTGGATTTGGGCGACAAAATTCGCTCGATCAAGGGACAAAAGAAAAAGGATCTATAGAAACTCTTCACTCTACTTCTCAACCTACGAGTAGATGAGACACTCTCCAGTGATGTCATCGAGGAAACTGAATAAATACTGATGCTGCTTGGGGATTGGTCACCAAGTCGGGCAATTTGGGATGGGTACTTAAAAGATCACATACAACTCATGTACGTTCTACTAGTCCGAAATTCATATATGAGGTGAAGATTCATCAAACAAAAGGCCATTTGTCTTGGACTTGAAAGGATTTCATCGCTCAATCTATCAAATATCCTAGTTGAATCTAATTGTTTGGAGGTAGTTAAATTGATATACACGGATGCGTTGTCTAATATAGAAAGAATCTCAAATTTAGGGAGAGCCTAAATAAGTTCTATTTGAAGGATCATTTCAAACAAAGACTTGGAAGGAACGTTATAATAATAGAATAGAAAATCTTAAAGTTTGAAGGAGCTTTAAGTCAAACACTAAGAAGTAGACTGTATGTGAGTTCCTACAGAAAGTTAAGTAATCTATTGTAATTACATAGTTTAAGATTAGTGAAATTTCTCTCGATCAAGCACACTACCTCACATGTAGATGATATTGCACCGAATTAGACCACCAATTTATATCTCTTTATATACTTGTTTCATTTACTAGTTTGTCTACTTGTCATATACTACTTGTCTGATTTGTGTCAGTTTTGTATACGATTCGGCTGTTTTTTTTTTAATTATTAGTTTACACAAATATTAAACAAAATCAAAGTACATAAAATCAAAGTTGATACTAAACTCAAAAGTAAAAATATATATATATATATATATATATATATATATAAAATACACATGGACACACGTGTCAATGTACATCTTTTTCTGTTAGTTTAATATTTTTTTTAGAAAAAAAGAACAGTTTGATCTTTTTAAAATATAACAGCTTTTGTTTGATTTTATACTATATTTCATTTTAACGAGTACAAATAATTATATATTTTAGAGACTTATTAAGGGTTTTTTTAAAAAAAATAATAATAAAAAAAATTATTTATCTAGAATATCACTAAAAGACAAAAAAAATATTATATTTGATTTTTCTATGAACTATAAGGGGCCGTTTGGGGCGCATTATGAGTTATTATAGTCTGTGAGTTATAATAGCCTGTGTATTATTATAGTCTGTGTTTGGGGTACAAAGTATTATAGTCTGGTTATAATAATCTGTTTGGGGTGCAGAGTATTAAAGTCTGGGTTATTATAGTATGTGTTTGAGCTACAGATTATTACAGTCCAAATTATATTCTGTAAAATAAATATTATTTATCTTAGATCATGTCTATTTTTTTTGCACTATTATTTTTGTCATACATATATTTAGGTACATTAAATATCATTTT
>JBBPDJ010000019.1:12968433-12981085 GCA_037974625.1 Cucumis cinereus
TATATCTTTAAAATATTTTTATTAAAATTTTTCAAGGCTGATCGGTGGCGACCGAAGGTTGGTTGGCGGTGGTCGCCAAAGGTGGTTGTTAGAAGTTAGCTGGTGGAGTCATTAGAGGTGGTGGTGGTGATTGGCCGGCGACGATCACTGGAGGTGGTGATCAAAGATTGGCCGGAGACGATCACAGGAGGTGGTGGCGGAGATTGGCCGACGACGATCCCCAGAAGTGGTAGTCGCAGATTGGCCGGCGACGATCACCGGAGGTGGTGGTCGAAGATTGGCCGGCGACGATCATCGAAGGTGGTGGTCGGAGATTGGCCGACGACGATCACTGGAGGTGGTGTCGAAAAGTTGGTCGATGAACTTTCCAACCCTTGAAACAAATACCCCTAGGGTTGAAGAATAGTAAAAGCATATGAGTTATTTTAATCTTAATCCTAATCCCCAACTAAAATAATCCTGCCACAAACATGGGCCCACTCCACTCCACCCCACTCCATACCCCAAACATACCCTAAATATTTTATCAATTTTATTATTTTTAACGATTTTTTATATATATTATTGATATTCAACTTAAACAAAACATTAAAAAAATAACAAAACGAAACAAAAATAAAAGGAGGTGGCTGGCATATCCACATAGGCTGTTGACCACATGGCCAAATATACTCAATATTTTGTTATTAATTTATTCATAACGTGCCAATGATGATTTTAATTAAATAATATAGTTTTATTAAGGGGACAATAATTAAATAAATGGGATAAGGCAAGGAATTATTTTAATAATATTTTAAATCATATGCGTTTTAAATTCATTATATTTAATTTTTAATAGTGTAGGGACGGGGACAATTGTGTACGGTTTAATATATATATATATAGTAGGCTGTAATCATGGATAAGATGTTCAAGATTTGTTTTTTTTTCCCTTTTTTTTATGACAAATAATGAAGATACTTAAAAAACGAGAATCACGTTGATGAATTTCAATAAATAAATAAATAAAATTAAGTGATGTGATTTTTGGATTTTGGTATATGAAATATAGAGAAAATTTTCAATTTAGTTTACGAGAGGTATGATTGTGTCTCGTCTCTAAAATTCGTTTGGTTCGTAATTTATTTTTATTTTTGTGTTTTCAAAAACAAAAAGGTAAGAGGAAAACAATCGAAACGCGTTTGGTATACTTATTTTTAGAAAACGATTTTAAAAAATAACCCTTGACGAAACTAGCCTATTTTAAAAAACAATAAATTTTTTTAGTTTTTTTTATTTTTAAATTTTGTTATCATAAATTATGAACTAGAAATACTATTGCATTTTTTAATTCACGACCGACACAAATTCTGAATTTTGAATTCAAATTTTAAAAATTTATAGTGGAATTAAACATGTTTTGGAATCTAGTGAAAAAGAAGAATTCGTTTTTGTTTTCTAATAACCTTTTTTGTTTTCTAAAATAATTTTTGGATCACAAATGTCAAAGAAGCCTAATTTTTTAAAACATAGATTTTCAGTATTTAAGTTTTAAAACATACCTTTTTACTATGAACTTCTATCAGCATCTATTTACGCGGTAAAGAATGTAGAAAATTTTACTATGAACTTGTAAAGAGTTTGGTTCATTTTTTCTATATTTAAAAATTTCTTATATTATTGGAGCATTTTCAAGTATCACAAAATTAAACTATTTTTTTTTTTTTTTTGCAAAATATAACAATTTTTTTTTATCTATCATTGATAGACATTGAAAAACTTCTATATTGATAGATATTGATATAGTATATATCGTTGATATAATTTAAAATTTTTATCATTTACAATAAATCTGTAACTGTAATCGTTAAATAAAAAAAAATAAAGCATATAACAACCACGTATGTCACATCTTTTATTAATATTATTATTATTTGAATGGAAAATGAAATAATTCTCTTGTGAAATAAAAGCACAATAATCAAAGCTGTAAAAGTAGCAAATAATAGAAGAGATTAGGTTATAATAAACTATATTTTGTTTTAATATTAGCGTCAAATTAAACTTTTTTATTCATTCATACTTTTAATATTAATATTAATCTCGATTGTATATGCTTTTAAACGTTTTAGTTTAGGATATTTATAACTTAGTTTGCTAATTATTTTAATTAATTGTCCTTTCATTTAATTATGTTTGTCGATAAGATTGACATATAGCAACATGATTTAGTTGATATCTATTTGGTTCTTGAAGTTTGAAGTTGATATCTATTTGATCATTGAGGTTTCAAAATGAACATTTTAGTCTTCAAAGTTTGAGAAATAGTTCTAAATGGTCTATGTGGCAACTTAGACCGTTAGTTGACTAACGGTAGAATGACTGGCGGTTAAAAGAATGAGTTATCTACCTGACTTAGCAAAGTTTTATTAATTTAATATTAGTTTTTTTTTAACTTTTGTATTGAGGTGGACTCCATCCTCCTTACCGAAAAATTTATTTATTTAAGGTTGTTTTTTAAACTTATTAGTGAATAATGGTTCTTTTTAAACTATTTAGTAAAATGTAGTGATTTTAGTAGGACCAACATAGAAGAGAAAGAAAAAGTAGGAGGGAGAGAAATAGCGAGTGTTCAACATTGTCCTTTGAGTTTAATAAGAGAAATTGAGATGAATGGAAAAGGACTAGCGTTGAACACTCGCCCTTTGTTTTTTTGTTTTTTGTTTTAATTTCAATTTATGTATTACATTTCGCTTTCCATAAAAAAATTATAAGCATTTCTTTATTTTTTTTCAATTTATATATTTTAGCCTTTATACATAGCTGCCATTTCTTTTTTTTCCTTTTTTTTTCTTTTTTTCTTTCAATTTATGTATTGATATGCATGATTTTGAGCGTGATTCATTTTTGTGGGTATGTTTTCAAAAATAAAAAATACAAAAAAAAAACAATTAAAACGTGTTTGGTATACATGTTTTAGAAACGAATTCTAAAAACAACCGGCCATATATTTCTGAATGTTGTTTTTAAAATTTGACCCCAATTAATTTTAAAACAACTACATTTGTCTAATAAGTTTTGAAAAAAATTATATTTAAATAAAATATGCCTATTTATTTGGTTTTTTTTTCTTTTTAATAGTTTGCTTTTTTTTTTTTAATTTTATCTTAATATGTTTGTTTTTCTAATTGCGATGAACGATTCACTTTAAATTTATTTCTGTATGTTTTCTATACGGTTAAAGAAAAAAATCTTTGTCGTATTAAAAAAATCTTTGTATTGAATTTTTATGAAATATAATAATTCAATGTTTGAGCTTTAGTTTACCATAATTTAGATTTTGATAATTATTTGAACAAATATCAATTTATTCTTAAGAATTTTGGAGATTGTATCAATTTATCATAAACTAATTATTCTATTAATTTAAATCCTGAACTTTGAGGGTTGTATTAATTTATATTATAAATTAATAGTTGTATCAATTTAAAGTTAAACTTTCATAAATGCATCAATTTAAACTCTTAACTTTCATAAGTGTGTTCAAGTACAACATAATAAAAGGTTTAAATTGATAAATTTATATAAGTTCATGGTCTATATTGATACACATGTAATAGTTTGGAGTCTAAATTTATACAATTATTAGTTTGAGGTTGAAATTGGTAAAACTCGTGAAGTTCATGGTTTAAATTGATACATTTATTAATTTAAGGTTTATTTAATTTTATATTTACTTTAGTTTTATATATTTTGATTTTTTCTACCTTTTTAAAATTAATGGTTTTTATTTCACTTTTATATTACTAGTAGTACTAATGCACGTGTTCTGTAATTTTATTTTCTTTTTTAAACTTGATTATAAAAATGATTCTAAAATAACAAAATTTTAGATTTTATCATCGATAAACTAACATTTCCATGAAATTGAAGTTATTACTTGTACATTTAAAACTTTTATAATTTTAAAATTAACTAGTTTGAAGTACGTGCATTACACGTATTTCACAATGTTAAAAATTAAATGCGCTTGTATAAATAGAATGTCTTTGTAGGGATAAAATACATAATAAAATTATTTTAAAAAACAACTACTATATAAATTTATTAGACTAAGCATGTTTTTCAAAACTAAATTTGTCCTACAATTATATTTAATTCTTTCATAAATCAATTTTGAATGAAATCCTAATTTATATTTATATTATAAAGTTTAATTAAAAATGTAAACTTTATATTATAATGCATATTAGATATGTTATATTATTCCCCTAAGTGAATTTGAACATTTCAAATTCCATTCTAGATTCTCTCTTTAAAAAAAATCCATTAGATACATAATAGCTTTAATACCGTTTACGAGATTGTACTCACTAAATTTATTAGAGAAAGCGTCAAATGATAATTTATTAGAGACTGTACTCTCTAAATTGAAATCAATACAAATACAAAATTCAAAGTTTATATGATTTTGATATTGACATAGCATGCAAATCGATATGAATTTATATGTTTTGTTGTTAACAATAATAGCAACAACAACAACAAAACTAGTAAGTGTTGTTTTCAAATATAGCATAATGAACAAAAATATTTACAAATATAAGACAATATTTTAGAATGATTATGAACCTAATAAAAGTAATTTTAAACATTTCAAGATCATCTCTCATACTTGATCTAATCATAACTTGATGTTATTAAAGTGTTAAATTTTCAATTATCCACTTTTTTTTTTGTTTTTTTGCAGAGGACAATTTTCCAATTTTATTCAATACTTTCAACAAATTTAAAATTTAATCTCAAGTTTTAGTTTATTATCAGAAGTTTGATGATTGAAGTCTAATCATATTCGATCTCTGTGATATATTAAAATAAATTAGAAAGTATTCAAATTCAGATCTTAAAATTAACAAAAATTTTAAAACACATAAAAAAAATCTCTAATCCTAAATTACCATAACTATAAAATACCTAAACATTTAAAAATTCATTTGTAATTCTAAATTCACATAATTCTACAAATCAAACTCAAATCCCAAAATTAAAAAAAAAATATTTAAAAATACATAAACAAAAAAAAAAAAAAAAATCTAACCCTCACGCTTTTTTTTTTTTCATTTTATCTCTCATTAGGGCGAGGGTTGACCCCTTTATTTTTTTTTCTTTTTCATCTTCTCTCTCCTAAGGGCGAGGGTTCCTCCTCTGTTTTTGCTTTCTTCTCTCTCTTAAGGGCGAAAGTTGAACCCTCGTCCTTCTCTTTCCACCCAAAAACAACTACAAATCTTTAAATAGTTTGAAATCACTCTAACTTACTAATAAGTTTATAAAAATACAATAATTTAAATAAATGGTACGTTTACAAATAACCGTATTTCACTAATAACTTAAAAAACAACCTTAAATAAATAATTTTTCCAAAGACATGTGCCCCACTTTTCTCTCTCTTGGACTTCTCCTCTTCTTGTTTCAATTATTTGCAGAAAACTCAATTGCTTTATCTCCTACAGCAAAGAAGGCTCTTTCCTCTCCTCTCTTCCTCAAAGATCTCCAGTGAGTTCCTTTTGTTAATAGAGTTATACAGATTTTGAAGGAGATAAGAGTGAAGAAGAAGTTGTACAACAGAGAGTTTAGAGTGGTTCGATAAGAATACTATATACATCCACCATGAAAGAAATCCATCAAGGA
Source organism: Cucumis cinereus (assembly GCA_037974625.1). NCBI lineage: Eukaryota > Viridiplantae > Streptophyta > Magnoliopsida > Cucurbitales > Cucurbitaceae > Cucumis > Cucumis cinereus. Next base: position 12,974,104 of record JBBPDJ010000019.1, read on the forward strand.
TTGATTTCTTCAAGGGTTTTCTCAACACCACCAGATGAATACACTGATGAGTACTCTATATTTTCTACTCTTTCTAATTATTCTGCTCTTGTTTTAACTCCAAAAGAGAAATCTACATATCCTATTTCAGCACTGAAACAAATTGTTTTCTAACAGTTTGAAGATGAACAAACTAAAGTAATGTTTTCTAACTCCAACTGTTTATCTGTTTCAGGTCCAGCTTGGAGATGAATTCTTAATTCATCCTATTTCAGCACTACGATGTTTACTTTAATAGAGATTGCTTTAGAAAATATCCGACTGTTTTAGAATCTACTTAAAATAGTTTTTCAAGTCTAAAAGTGTTTAAATAAAAATTAGATTTTTGGAAAACATATTTTTTCTTCACTCTAACCTATCGTTTTGAATTTTCAATCTACTAAACAATATATATAGTACTAAACGTTACATGTTAACATGCAAAACGACAAAACTATGAATACATATTTTTTTTTAATTAAAAATTTTATCTTCTCCTAAGCTAAACATTTGACTTCTTAATTTAATTTTTTTTTAAAAAAATTAAGTGTATATAGATACTACTTTTTTTTTTTAATATTATTAAAAATCAAATTAAAATTTCTAGAAAAATTATTTTAAATGACAAATTTTGAAAATATTTACAAATATAATACAATATTACAATCTATACATGTGATAGCCCACGATAAAATTCTATCTGTATATATTAGGATACATAGAGACACATATAGTCTATCTTGATCTACTGCTGTCTATTATAGATAGACTGTGATATTTTACTGTATTTTGTAAATATTTTGGTTCATTTTGATATAATGAAAAATAATCTTTTTCTAAATTTTTTTTTATTTTTGGATTTCGGATAAAAATACAATATTTACAATTAAGGAAGATACAAATCATGATAAGAAATGGAATGAAAATAAGCTTAAATGGATTAAAAAACTTCTTTAAGTTCTATGCTGTAAATACCTCTAAAAATATCTTCGATAAAATCTTCTCTCAACACAGTGGACGTAGACATGTGTAATAGTCGAACCACTCTAAAGTCTCTCTCTTATCTTCAAATCATTTGGATCTAAAGTCTCTCTCTTATCTTCAAATCTCTTCGAATGATCTTTGTTTTGATGCTTCTGTAAATGATAAAAAAAATCTCCATATTCAGAAGAATTAAGGAGAGAGAGTAAAAGAACAGAAGTCTGAGAAGAGAAAAGGAAGAAGAAAGAAAAAATACGTAACCTGGAGTGTGTCTTCTCATTCATCAAAATCAATTAATTTGGTTTCATGTAAAAAAGAGCCAAAAGACGACATGTGTCCACCATTCTGTCTCGAACAAAATTAAACCCACGATTTTTTCAACACTCGTATTAACGTGAGTGAAAACAAAGCATACTGAAAGAACTCGTATTAATTTATGGAGATAACTTTTATCCCTAACATTATTCAACACTTAAAAAATCAATCCAAACACACGATAATTCAAGAAGAATATAAACATTGCAAATAATAATAATAATGAAGTGTATTATATATTAATCTTGCGAGGATCGTTTAAAGAAAAAGGGGAAAAAAATGCTGCAAGGACTGCCATTAATAACGATGTCACATGCTGATGTTTCTTTGGGGTAGCCAATCGGGAATGGATTGCATATAGATAATGACAAAAAGAAAATGGAAAATGATTTATTTTATTTTTAAATTTAGGTTTGAGAAATTGAACGATGAATTATTAGATAGTAATTGATGCTTTTTATCTACTAAAGTATGTTTAACTGGATAAAATAGTTGTTTTAACTCATTTGATTATCGATACAAATGTGTCAATCTAATGGAGATTTTCGACGTATGTGTTGACCTTCTTTCTCTTGGTATATTGTTCTTTTTTAAAAAGTGTGCAATACGGAGACTTTTCAAGTGGTCATCTGACTTAATACTACGCTCATTCAAGCATGCTTAATTGCAAAGTTCTGATGAGATCTGATGCATTAGTGTTAATATAATCGCCCCATTTTCTCTTGGTATATTGTTAAAAAAAAAATATTCGATTTGAAGGTTGTGGGTAAGGTTGGAAGGCGAAGGGTACTGTGGTAGCCACAAAAAATGAAACGTTTTTCTTCACTCTACATTATCCGTTTGAATTTTCAATCTAGAATATATATATATATATATATATATATATATATACACACTACAAAATGTTTTTCATCCATCAAATTTAACAGTACGTGTTAATAAGGCCACTGACAATATTATCTAAGGAGTTAAAAATTTTAGGATTATTTTCAAATATAGTAAAATGAAAAAAAATGTTAACAAAATATAGTAAGATATTATAGTTTATCTACTATGAATCGTGATAGACTATTATCAATTTGTATTATAATAGACACATATAGTAGTCTATTTTGATATGTCGTGATTTATCACAAATAGATTGTGATATTTTCCTGTGTTTGTAAATATTTTTAGAAGTTTTGTCATTTAAAATAATTTTTCAAAATTTTAACTAGTCTACGCTTTGATAATTATTTGAATTTTTAATTTTAAACTTATAAGAAATTTAAGATTTATAAATACTCCTTCCTTCCACTTCCATATTCTTTAGCTTTTTGTTTTTTTAATTAATATTTTTAAAAATCAAATCAAAATTTGCAAACAAAACAAATTAAAAACTTATTCTTTTATTTTTGGAATCTGGTAAAAATACAACATTTATAATTCAATTATTTGAAAATTTGTTTCGTCCCACCTTATCTTGTTCATTGTTTTTCTATTGTGAGTGTGAACATGAGTTTTAAGGCCAATTCCAAAAAAAAAAAAAACCTAATAAAGTTTTTTAAAACCTGTTTTTTTTATTTAATATTTAAAAGGTGACTGAGGACAAAATATGCTAAAAACTCGTATTAGGCTTTTGCGAGTACAATGTTCACTCTTAGCAGCACATAAGACAAGAAAAAACGACGTAACCAAATTGTAGGAGAAGGAAAATGTTGGAACGATTAGGTACCGAATTCGAATTCTGAAACCTAAACCTAGGGCATACAAAAATATAGCCAACGATCGAAAACATACGAATCTCAATAGATTGAAGTGATATATATACAGTTGATTAATTTTTTTCAAGTGAAAAATTAAAGGGTTACAAACTAACTAACTTTGATCCACATTGTGACAATTGCACATGTAGGTATTTCTTGGGAGTATGACATACAAATCTCAACAAATATCTAACTCTTTATTCCCTCACTTCTTCCAATATATGATTAGAGCTTTAAATAAAGAAAAGAACCTCCCTCATTCCAAAGCATAACCCAATAATATAATAGTTTTTTTTTTTTTTTTATATACTTTTACCTTTTTTAGTTTAAGGAATAAAAAATAAAGAGGAAACTTTATATTTAATTATTTAAAGAGAGATCACTTTTGTCTTTGGTTATATATGGAAATTTTATATTTAATTATTCAGAAAATTATTTCTCTTTTAACAAAGAACTAAAGGTGTCAAGGGATTAGTAGGCGCACTTAGACATCTCAACTTTGTTGGCACCTCCATAGCGTCCTCATCACTCTTTGATCCCACAAGTGATGTGTTAATAAAATAAATGTACAAAAAGAGCAAACACATAAGAAGTTCAAGAGGGTAAGGCTGGATAAAAGTTTTCAATTTAATAAAATACAAGATGCTCCATAAATTCAAAAAACTATTTGTTAAAAATACCATTTGCATTATCTAATTTAAAGTCATAAACAAATTTCGGAATAAAAATTAAATTTATATTAATTGATCGAATAATTTTCAATTTTCAATTTTGTAGAGACTTGTTGAATCAAAATTGAAAGTTTAGAGTTTATTAGACACAATTGAATGAATAAGGTTTTATTAAATATTTTTAAGAGTTTAGAGGTTAAATAGACACTAACACATAAAAAGTTTAAAGATTTAACTTGTAATTTAACAAATAAGTAAAATAAAATAAAATTGAATATTTAATTAATTGATGTCACAACTTCGTTTTCAACTTAAATAAATGTACGTATAATTGATATAGTAAAGTTGTTGAAAATATTTACAAATATAGAAAAATTTTACTTTCTGTTTGTGATAGATTCCGATAGACGTAGATAAACATCTATCACTTTTGTGATACACACCAATAAGATGTTCATCACGGTTTATCACTGATCGAAAGTAAAATTTTGTTATATTTGTAAATATTCTCAACAATTTTGTCATTTAAAACAATTTCCTATTTTTAAAATTAAGGGACTTCTTTTTTAACAAGATATTAGAAATTTAAAGGGATCAATAAATGTGCCCAAACACCTCAACTAAGACAAATTATAATATCTTAAATTAAAGGTTACGCAACCTATTGGTAACAAAATTAAAATCTAGAACCTATGTTTAGACATTTATGAATTTTTTTAATACAAGATGTTGGTAGGAGATCGAACCTTCATGCGAGTAGAATTATGTCCATATTGACAAAAATGATAGCTATGAAATTGGGTTGTTTTCAACTATAGCAAAATGAACCAAAATATTTATAAATATAACAAACTAATTTCGTTATAAAAGTAAAATTATCTTTTTTTCTAGTGGACACGTTTAAAAGAGGGTGAGAAAATATGATTTCTTTTAATACATTTCCTTGTCCTTTTTCTATGTCCCTATACATGTATATATATTCTTTTTTTTAATAGAATAGGACATCTAACCTTCTCTAACGAAGAATGTTCATATGGGCAAAAATGGTTATTGGTATAGGGTAGAGTTGTTTTCGTCTACAGTAAAATGAACTAAAATATATACAAATATAGCTAAATAGTTTTCTTATAGTACAATTTTTTTTTCCTTCTAATGGGCACGTTTAAAAGAGGTGAGAAAATGAGTTTTGATTATGAAATTTTCTTTGTCTTTTTTCCACACACATATATATGGATATATATAAAGTAAATGTCCTTGTCCTTTCTTTTCACACACATCTATAAAACTACAACATGTGGGTAGGAGATAGAACCTTCGTGCCAGTTAAATTATGCGTTCATATTGGTGAAATGATAGTTATAAAGCAGGGTTGTTTCCAACTATATAAAAATGAACTAAAATATTTATAAATATAACAAAATAATTTATTTAGAAAGTACAATTATTTTTGAAAAAATTACCCTTTTAGTCCTCATGTTTTGAGAATATCTGCTTTTGGTCCATGAGTTTTAAAAATGTACATTTTTTGTCCCTGAGTTTATAAGAATGAACTATTTGATCCCTCACTTTTCAAAATATACCATTTTAGTTTTTGACTTTTTAAAACTAGGTTCAAAAGGTCCCTCAATTAATTTTACTTTTATTTTAAATAATTACGCCACATTTTAAATTAAAAGAATAATTTCTAAAGTCGTATTCTTTCTAAAACTATTTTTTAAAATTTAAATATCATATAGTTATTTTTACAAAATTAAATAAAAAATACTTTGAGAACCTTTTTTAATTCATTTTTAAAAACTCAAGAACTAACGAAGGTATGCTTTGAAAAGTCAAGAACCAAACGAATCAATTTTTATTTAATATTTAAAATGTGATTGAGGACAAAACATACTGAAAAAAAAAACTTGTATTAGATTTTTGCGAGAAAAACTTTTACTCTTAGCAACAATCAAGACAAAGCAAAAACGGCGTAACCAGATCGCGAGAGATGTAGGAAAATGTTGGAACAAAAAAGTACCCGGCGATCGAAAAAGATACAAATCTCAAATAGATAGAAGTAATATATATAGGGTTGATTAATTTTTTCAAGTGAAAAATCAAATGGTAACAAACTAATTAACTATGATCCAAACTGTGACAATTGCATCTGTTGGTATTTCTTGGGAATATGACATACAAATCTCAACAATAGATAGAAGTGATCCGAATTCCCAAGAAATATCTAACTCTCCATCCACTTCTTTATTCCCTCACTTCTTCGAATGTATGATTATAACTTTAAATAAATAAGAGAAGCTCCCATTATTCATAAGCATACCCCAATTTAATATTATTTTTTTATTAGGAGCTAGGAAATTTTATATTTAATTATTGAAAAAATATTTATTTTTTTAACGAAGAACTAAAGGTGTCGAAGGGTTAGTAGGCGTACTTGGATATCTCAACTATGTTGGCACCTCCATAACACTCTCATGACTCTTCTATCCAAACGTGATGCATTAATAAAAAAAATGTATAAAAGAAACAAACACATCAGAAGTTTAAAAGAGCGAGACTAGAGAAAAGCCTTTTAATTTAACGAAATACAACATGCATAAAAAAGAGATGGTTTAGAGTTCCATTGGGCAGCAAGATTGAGGATGCCTTCCTTGAAGTTCTTATAGGATTTTGCCTCATTTTTACAAGTTCTTCGATTACGCTCCAACCAAATGCTCCATAAATTCAAAAAAATATTTGTTACAATTATCAGTTGCATCGTCTAATTTAAAGTTATAAACTAATTTTGGCATAAAAATTAAATTTTATTTAATAGATTGAATAATTTTTAAATGTTCAATTTTATAGAGACCTACTAAATTAAAATTAAAAGTTTAAAAATTTATTAGACACAGTTGAAAAGTTTAATATTTAATTAGATATTTTCAAAAGCTTACCGATTAAATAGACACACCACATTAAAAGTTTAATGACTTAACTTATAATTTAATCAATAAGTAACATAAAATAAAATTAAATATTTAAATAATTGATGTCGCAAATACGTTTTCAACTCAAACAAATGTACGTATAATTGATATAGCAAAGTTGTTGAAAATAGTTACAGACTACGATAGATTCCGATAAACATTTGCCACTTTTGTGATAGACACTAATAAAATGTCTTTCACGATTTATCCACTACTACAAACTTGAGTTTACTTGACACTTTTTATTTTACATTACTTGACGGTTTTTATAAAACCATCAAGTAAT
>JBBPDJ010000019.1:12996397-13022384 GCA_037974625.1 Cucumis cinereus
GAAGTTTATCTTGGACAAAGAGCTAGCATTGAATGGACTTCAGACAAAGCTGCTTTGGAAGTGTTTGAGAATTTTGGGAAACAAGTTTTTGAAGTTGAAAGTAGAATCGTTGAAAGGAACAAAGATGTGAATCTCAAGAATAGAAGTGGACCTGTTAATGTGCCATATACTCTGCTTCTTCCATCAAGTACTGAAGGACTCACAGGTAGGGGGATTCCAAATAGCATCTCTATTTGAAGAGATCAACTCTATATTTGAAGTATCTATATTATTATTGTGTGGTTATTCTAAACTTATTTCCTTGTTTGTGTGTACAAAAAAGCTACTTGAGCTACTCAATAAATAAATATGAACAAGAGTGGGCTTATTAAAGTAGCTTTTTTATATGTTATGGTGTGTTGTACTTTTGGCTTTCTTCTTTATGTAATGATGGTGTGTTGTACTTTTATACATTAAACTATATCCTTGCCTCTTTCTTTATTTGCCAATGGATATGAAATACAAGTGTGTTCATATTATATATGTCTTTGAATTATATAGTAAATATAAGTAAGCATGATCTTGAAATTCACTGAAATTATAAATCATATAAGTATATAATTGTATTGATTCAAGGGTTTTCAAGATGTTGCCAAGAATCAAACTCTTTTACACATGAGAATAACTCATTTTATTAGCTAATTGTTAGTGCATTAAATCGAAGTTATTTAGTAGTTATAATGTTTCTATAATCTCTTGATTGGGAGGTTTTCTTCTAACCTCTCTGAAAAATAGATGAATCTAATAGAAACAACACAAATTAATTATGCACAATTAATGTCATAGACAACAATATCGATGACAAAAAGACAATTTAAAAACAAACAAAAATATTAGAAAGACTTAGAGATTGATAATTTAGTTCGGTGCAATATCACCTACGTCTTAAGAGTTGCGTACACAAGAGAACGAAGCTTTATAAATAAATTAAATACAATGAAGTAATTATCTGATAGAATCCCTTTTTAGTGATTCAACAATTTTATTTTTAATTATCTTGAATTAAATTGGTTTATTTGAGATCACATTGATTAGAGATTGTAGTTAATTTTAATTTGAAAGTTTAGGGTTATATGTTTTGATGAAATTTTGATTAAGTAATTAAATATGTATATATGGGTATATATATTTAATAGAAAATGTGATAATTTATTTATATAATTAATGGTGAAAAGATGATAGTTATGGAGGAGAGAGAAGTTGGTTTATTTAGGAGAAAAGAAGTGAAAAAATAGAGTTTGAAAAAAAAATAGAGTTTGGTTTATTTATTGAGCCCTCCAACATCATCCACCGGCATCATTCCACCGGTCTTCGAGTCGTCGTCGGCTGCCGCTCACCGTTTGGTTTAGGTTGGGTTGTGAGTAAGTCTTTGGATATTTATAATTTGGGTTTTTTTGGATACATATCAAAAGATGAGGATTTGTTTGGATTAAATTAGGTTTTTATTGTTGGGTTTGAGAGTTAGATTTGGAGATTATTTGTTAGGTTTAACTGGAATCTCCTTAAGTTTGAACTCTCCTCCCTTCCACAAGGAAGATTCACCATCTTATATGAGATCCCCTCGATACAACATATTTAGACTTTCTCAAAGTGTGAAATCTCCTCATCTTTCCAAGCAAGTTTTTCTCAAGCTTTAATTGAGTTCTCTCCGTATAACATTTTTTAAAAAGAAAAAAAAATCGTATGGAAATTCTCACTTACCTTCTAAGTGATTTGTTATACTCATTGCAATCTAAAGAAACCTAATTGACTACTAGAACAAACCCTCAACAGGCAAACTTAAAGTTTTTAATTTACAATAATGAAGGTTGAGCTTTAGACCATCTCTATACTCAAAACTCTTAGTATAGATAATCGTAAAATTAAACAAAGACCACAATAAAATATGGTTCTACCATGCGAACATCTTTATGGAAAGAAGAAAAAATCCCTACAAGATAAGGTAGCTGAGGGAAATGATATGACATATTTTGTGACTGAGGTAAATGATGTGAAATAAATATGTGCAATATGCGACAAAAATGGATGAAATGTAGGTGATATGACTGTAGTGTGATATGGTCAATAAAAATGGATACCCAACAGTAGAGCAGTGTGGTAGCTAGCTCGCAAGGCTCATGACCTTGAGGTCGCACCTGTCTCCAAACTAACATGGTGGAGTATTCCCAAGGTCGAATCTGCATGGAAAAAGACTTTATTGTTCTCAACAAAATATGCAAGAATTATCCAGAACGTTATGTGAGAGTAACCGATTACAAAAAGTTTGGAGTGACTGATGGATGAATGCAAAATGCACAAATACAGATGATGATGCAGGAAAGATTATATGTTGTGAGACTAGACTTGACTCTTTGTTGCCCAACCTATCCCAATGCATTAGATCTATGCTTTACTACTCATCTTATTAGACATAAGTGAGAAACTTACGGGTCATCATGTGTGCTAACTCAATTTCTTTACTTTTCGTTCCATCTAATTACATACAAGTGGTTGCGCCATTCCTAATAACAACCACATAAAATTATATTTACTTATGCCCAACTTGATTACTTCCACACATTTCGACTCTTCGGTGCCTAAACCATGAAACATATTAGGATATGTGCGAGAGTGAATTTAATCAATTAATCAGATGAATAAAAAGAGTTTAAACATGAACACTCAAAAAGAAGATTAAATAAATTGATTCATAAAAGTTTACGTTGGAACATATGGATGTAGTTACATCAAAGGGGCATAAGTCAAGCCTTGAATAAATATTAAAGGCTATGGAAATGAAGAGAGATAGAAAGAACAAAACCAAGTTGATGCTATAACATAAAACTACAACAAAACTTGGATGTATTAGCTATTTGATAGTTTGATGTTCCATCTTAAAATCAATGGACAATTAAAGGAGTAACACATCTATCTTATAAAGAGTTTGAGTCCCTTTAGTTTTTTCAATGTCGGATTCTTAACATGTCTCTTAAGATGACGTCTCTTTCAGGCTCACCAATCTTTATCATATCACAATTTATTTTTATTGGACATAATACTTCTCGCTCATTCTCCGTTGGTCTTGAGATATAATTAAAATGCTACTAAACTCCAACTTCAATAGTGAGTGAAAATATAATTAAAATGCAAATTCATACTTCATTCGCCAAAAATAAAATAAATTTTGATTGCAGCCCACCTAATAATAATCCTAATCCAAATATGCCACAATGACATCTGATTTCTAATTTCATTTTAAGTTTATATACGATTTAAAAGCTGCATGAAGAAGCAGATACCTAAGTATTATTACTCATTTAATTTTCTTATCTTATTTGCTTTTTTTAATACCCATGCAAGGGTGGGAGAGAGAGGATGGTGAGAATCTTCGGCAACCTCACCCCAAAAGAACCTTGGAATGCTAAAAGGATAAAAGGTGGCAGCACAAAATTTCTCAAATAGATATATAACTTTTTATAATAATGACAGCTATTAATGATATATCACTGCTCTAACGTTATTGCAATAGCGAGTAAGAGTATACTCTAACATTTTTAACAGCGTCGAGTAATTGATTGTCAAGTATAACGTGATCATTTGGTTTCAGAATTACGTTCAAATCTAAAAACCAGAACTTTTATCATAAACACCATCGTTATTCTTAAAACACACAACTTTTATTTATTAAATAGCAGTACAAAGTACATAAATTTTGAGATAGTTCCAAATCCATGAGCCTAAACTTGGCTACTTAATTTAAACTAAAAATATGGCCACTTATTTCATCATATTAATAATGTGGGTAACTTAAAATGTAATTTGTGACCTTCAAATTACACACATCTCCCATGAAATTAACCACCTTTTTTCTTACCAACTTAGATAGAAATACTATTAGGAATTCCTCTTGCAGTGAGTCCTTCCTTACTTGATGGAACAAGTAAAGTATAAGGCAAATTAACAGGTCCAGCTCTGTTCTTCAAATTCACATCTTTATTCCTTTCCATAATCCTATCCTCAACTTCAAATAATTCTTTCCCAAATTTCTCAAATGCTTCCAATGCATGTTTATCTGAAGTCCAATCAATTGAAGCTCTTTGTCCAAGATAAACTTCATCAGAAGCATGCTTTGACAAGATTTCAATAATTGAAATACTAACAAGTGCTTGTAATTCTGAACATATTGTTCTTAAGAAAGCCTTTTCGGGATTTGATTCGAGTTCTTTGTACTCAGCCGTGCCGACTTCAGGCATGAACCTACGACTTGAAGTTGGTCGATTGAGTATATAGCCTCCGTAGGGATATTGTCCAAAGTTAACTGCAGCATGAAGAGCAGAAGCAATCCATATAATTGTAGTGCACGATTCGATTAATTCACTTAAAGTTTGCATTTTTGGCCACCATGATTCATGTTTCTTGTCAGCATGGCCTTTCTCTCTTAGCTCATTCCACCAAGATTGGAGTTCAAAGTCATTTTGTACTGCATTGTCATCTTTGTAGTAGAGAGAGCAATAATCCTGTACCCATGTTTTAATGGCGGACCAAATGTCAAGACCATCAACAGCAAATGGATAGTCATTTATTAGCAACCTAAGTCCATGGGGGGCACTTGAGTCCTGCACAGCTAGTCCTCTACATAAAATTAAACCAAAAAGACCAAAAGGAAAGTCAATATATCAACTAAGAAAATATGTATATAAAGATAACATTCATGTGTATGATTGTCAAATCACTTGTCTGTTGAGATCATATCTGATCCAGTGAACACAAAGAAATGACATCTTGAAAAAGACGAAAAAAACCTCAAATTCTTTTAAAAAGTGTACAAGTTACTCCCCTCATTGCAAGTTGGTTTTAATTTTGGATATGTTAAATTTAGGAGCGTTTTCGTAGTTGAACATAAATGATGATTTACCTCTTGATGAGATTATTAGGTAGTGCTTGATCAGGGAAGGTCCAATCCTTGTACAAGATAGATGACAACTCCATTGAATATTTTGATGGATAATGGGTTGTTTCAATAAGACCATTGGCATTGATCAAAACTTGTCTTGCAGCGGCATTGATAAACATAGTGTCTTTGTAATGAGGAACAAGTAACTTATGAATTGGATGAAGCACACTCAATTGTCTATGTGTTGCAATCACAAATGGCTCAAGTACAGCATGAGTATTCAGCCTGTAATTTCAAAAGGTTAATTAGATAAATATCACGAGCCCATAAAAGAAAAATGGATTTTCATTGCAAATTTGGTCCTAGTAGTTTGTAGAAAGTTAGAATTTTGTCCCTAAAATTCTGATACCGATTAGGTGTAGAAATTCTAATAGGGACTAAATTGAAACTTTTCTCTCAAGTGCGAGGAACAAATGTGTAATTTAAGGTTATTTTTGTGCGAGAATATATACCAGTGACTGATAAGTTGATGGTAGCCAACATCATTGACAGTTACATAAGCTTTAGCCAATTGCCAAATGGATTTTTGAACTCCATTTTCAGCTGGAAAGTAAAGTTTGCTAATGGCACCAAGTTGATCTCCTTGAGGGTGTGGTAAGCTCAACTCAATAACCAATGGCTTCAAAGTCCCATCATCTTTCAAAAAGAGCAATGTTCTTGTGGCATACGTTTTTGTTGATGTTGAATTCATCTTTCTAAGATATGGCATTAATGCATCATGGAAATCCACTATGTAGAGCTTGTTTTGTTTCATTGCCTATTATTCAACCCAATCAACAAAGTTATCAAAAAAAAATAAAAAATAAGCGAGAATTATAAATATAACAATTAGGTTCAAAATATTAGTATATATAACAAGATTTCAAAAAAATTGTAAATATAGCGAGATTTTCAAAGTCTATCAATGATAGAATCTATCGAAAATGTAACACTCCAGACCCATGATTCAGACCAGAAATCGGACCACGATTCATAATAAAAAAAATAATTTTTTTCAAGTTCTTTTACTCACCTCATCAACTGTGAGACCATCTAAACCATGCTTTATGTGTTCTTCAGTGATGGTACTGTTTTGATTCCCATAAACATTTGGGTCAAGCTTACTTGTTGGTGGAAAAACCTATATATAATTAATAAATTGAGATTAATTAGAATTTTTTGTTAAAAAAGAGAAATCATTCGAGAAAATTGAGACTAATTTGTTAAAAAAATTACTTCAAGACGACGAATCAATAGAGGATTGGGTCCTGCTAACATTTCTCTTGCAAATTCTTCATCAGTGCTCCATCCTATTTTATTATCTGTTCAAAATAAATCATTAATTAAATATGGTCAAAAAAAAAAAAAAAAAAGAACAACAAAGAGTACTCCATAATATTTAAATTTTGTACCTTTGACAACTTGGGGAGTAGGAAATTTGAGGAATTTTTCACCATCATTCCTCACAAGTGCTTTGAACAAAGGTGGAGTGAGGTCCTCAGTGAGGGTCTTAAAAGCATTATATGGAATGGGAAAGCCTCTTTCAAAGAGATTATCAACTTCCTTAAAATTGTCAAATTCATTTGGAGATAAATCAAATATGGATTGAAGTCCTGGTTTGATTGATATAGAAAGTGCTTTCAATGTATAACCAAGGAAATCTGACATCTTCAAATGCCCAAAGTTTTCATCTTTTGGTACATAGATGTCTAAGCTCATTAATGGTGACAATCTGCTCTCATAATTGTGGTCTGTCAAAATGAAACAATATTAGATGCAAATGCTGACATTTTGTAGCCAAAGTTAGTAATTCACAATGTACTACCTCCCATCAAAGTTCAAATCTTCCAACCCTAGTTAGTCATTATACTAAAAACTTAACATCAAAGTTTAGGAACTAAATCTTACCTCTTCTTGATTGTGGTCGTCCTGTTCTTCCCCTACGAGGGTAAGGATATTCAGACGTCCCACCGAGAACAGGACGATGATCACCAACATCAGGGTCAGCAAGGTCATTATAAACATCATAGTCATAAATTCTATCCCATTCCTTTCTTTCTCCTGTTCCATCCCCTCTCAAATTCCACAATTCTTCCTCTCTGTACTTACGAAGAGGATTTGGTGTTTGACTTGGAAGATAAACCTATATATATAGAATACCAAATAATTAAACCTAGAATGTAGATGAACTAAATATTTAGAAACCCAAGAATTGTCGTTTAAAATAATTTTCCTTACATGATTAGCAAAGAATATACGATCTTTCTTGTATCTTCCAGAAGGGTAAACCCAAGAATTGCAATCAAAATGGACTTTGCCATAGCCAGGAACATCATCAAGAGTGAGAGATTTGAGGAAGAATTCACTTGTATGTCCATTTTTTATGAAGAAAGCTCCTGGAAATCCAAAGTTTTCTTCCCATGTAAAGTTGATTTGAAACACTGATTCTCCAGCAAACAGTGGTGGGATTGAAGTTAGCCACCTCTCTAAATATGCCTTGTTCCCAACTTTCCCTCTTGAGTCATTTGCTGTATCAATTTCATCATTCAATTACATAATTTAATTCAGTAAACAAAAGAAAGTTTAGAAGATATATATATTTATATAGGACTTGTTAGGAGTGACAGACCATGATTTATAAATGTGTTTTTAAGTGTATGCTTAAAACTTAAAAGTGATTTTGAAATTGTCGTGTTTGAAACCACACTTTCAAAGATGGTGTTTAATGTTCAAAATTAACATAAGCTATGGTTTTTAGTTATTGATAATAATTAAGAAAATAAAAATAAAGATAAATTTTAAAATAATATTTGTTTTTTTTTTTTTAATTTGGCTAAGAATTTTAATGGTTCTCCAAAAAAAAAATTGTTAAAATTGTATTAATTAAATAAATCAATAGGAAACAAGCATAAATTTCATAAAAGAAAATAAAAAACAATATCTTCTTTTAAAGCCGATTTTCATAAAAACAAATTTGACTATTGGTTACGTATTTGAGAATGATTATAAAATGAATAAAAATCTTGCGTAAGAAATATAAAAATAATTTAAAATTAATTTTGATAGTATGAAAATTGTATTAATTAAAAGTGTAAAATTAAATAATTAAACTGATTTCGAGTGATTTTGAATATAATAAAAGTGATTTTAGACGTTTTTAAAATCACTCCTAAAAGTAGAACTAAATGGAGTTAATTGTTAAACACGGTAAAAGCTTTGTTAACCATTTGATGAAATACACTCCAAAACACAGTCTTAGATATAAAGAACAACCGAGAAAATAGTGTAGATAGTTGAAGAGAGAAGGGAAAATTACAGGTATGAGTGGCACTAATGAGTTGGAGAGAAACACCACCACCCAAGAGCTCAGTGAAGTTATCAAGAAGATTGGAATGGAATTCAGTGAAATCCAAAACATTGCTTCTCATAAGAATCACTTTCCCTTTGATTTTCCTTCCTCCAATATTGGAAACTCTATCTAAAATGTTACCACCAGCATTGATGACAGAACCTGCAAGATCCCCAGTTGTATTCAAAGCTCCTTCAATGATGTTCTTCCCAATTCCAAACATTTTCACTCTTTTTCTAATTCTTCTCTTTCTCTCACTATGTGTTTGGAACTGAGAAGTTGGTTTGAATAAAAGGAATTTGGGGCTGGTATTTATAGCACAAAAAGGTTTCGTCTTCTCTTGGAATTAGATATGAACTCAATCATGCAATGTTGGACTACTCATTGCCATCTCTCACATGATTCACATTTTCAAATGCCTCATCAAAGGCCATCTTGGAAACTTGTTTATTAAATAATATTTTCTTTGATTTTTAATTGATTTTTTTAGATATATACTCAATAAAGGTATACCCTAATGTATCTTTGTACTCAAAAAGTGGAGGTATGGAGGTATGAACGTTACGTTGAGTAAATGTACCTTGTGGGTAGATTTCGACTCGAACCTAGTTTCAAAGGTTCTTGGCTTGGTCGTTATCTAATCCTCTTGTTCTCTCCTTTTTTTTTAGTTTCTTAGGCGCATAATTATATTTTGATATGATCATTTCTTTAGGATTGAAAAATGGAAGTTTGAAATCAAATTTTATTGGAATTAATTTCATGTCTATCCTATCTAGAGCACCATATATAGTGTTTAATTTTTGTTTATTTCTACGTTGGAGTATTGGGTTATAGGTGTTCGAGTTAAGAATTATATGTTTGTCGTCGAAAACCGTTGATGCAGCAGAAATTGTGCATTATTTAAATATCTCGTAAGGGTGGAATTTGTTGAGTTTTGATAAAATATTAGAACGGTAATTGTTTCACATTGGAAAAGACATAGAAGTGGTGAGATCAAAACATTATAAAAGGAGTTTATGTCTTTGGTTTCAAATCAACAGAAGAGATGAGAAAACAAAGTTTGAATGTGTTAATTCTTGTTAAATTTTGTTTTTGTAATATCTAATTTTTTGTCGTGGAAAAAATGGGTGTGAGTAGTATAAATGCTTTAGAAAAATATTTTCTTTTAATCGGTTCCGAGAGAGATTTCTCAGTGATTTTAATAATATTTATCACAATGAGAATTTTTTCTACATTAATTGTTGTATTTCCAATTTTATTATTTTTAATTTTTTATTTAATCCCATAGTAATAGTGAAATTTGTTTCCCAATAATTTGTTTTTATTAGAGTGACATTTTTTATTTTTTATTTTTTATTTTTTTCCTTCTTTCAAGACTTCAAGCAGCACCAATGAAGGGTTTTGCAAACCTTTTTTTTTTTCTTTTATTTTTTAACATTATATCCAATGTATTTCTTCTTTTGAATATTTTTATCTTTCTTTCTTCCTTTTGTTTTTCTTTTTTCATTGTTTTATTTATATCTTTTATTATCAAAAAAATTTATTTCTATTTTAAAAATACTAAATTTAGAATTAATGCTTTATAAAAAAACGATTATTTTATGAATTTTTACTTTAGAGACCCAAAACTAAGGCGTTAGAGAGAACAAAATTTAGCGAATCAGATGTAGTTGGTATTTAATAAATTTATATTCCACACGTAACAGTTAAAAACAATGAAACAAAAAAATAAAAATAATAATTGAAGTTAAATGAATAAAGTATTATCCTAATTTAAAACCCAACTTAAAAAAAACTATGGACGAAAAAAAATAAAAAAAAATGCATTGGATATAATCATATAAGACAGAAAGAAAAAATTAAAAAAAGAAAAGGTTGCAAAATCCCACTTCTTAACGGTGTCCCTTGAAAAAAATGAGAAAAAAAAAAAACAAATAAATGAATAAAACCCATAAGTGCTCCAATAGATAAATAAATAAATAAAATTACCCTATTTTACTAGATTTTTTTTTTCAAAAGAACCCTTTTTGCTAACTCTTCTTCTATGTGTAAATATCAATTTACATTCTGAATTGTGGGGTTGTATCAATTTAAACCATAAATTTTTAGGTTATACCAATTTAAACCTTGAACACTTACACAAGTGTATTCAAATAAGACATGTAACGCCCATGTTTAGGAGTGGAACATGAATGTTAATATCACATCTGAATGAGAGAGATCTTGAAGACATGAAAGTAAGGTTAATAAAAGCTTCAAACAATTGAAAGTTACTACATACCAACAAGGTGCATCTTCCTTTTCGGTGGTTTAATCATAGGAACTCCAAAATTAAGCGTGCTTAGCTTGGAACAATAATTCTATAGTAGGTGACCTTCTGACAGTTTTCCGAGGATGCATGTGAGTGACGACAAGACATACTAAAAGGACTCGTGTTGGTTTGTGGAAACAACTATCACTCTAATAAGTTTTTAACACAAGCAAGGATAATGTTGTCAAGTCGCAGCAGACGCAAGAAAATGTCGGGGCCGTTAGTTGCCAAATTCGAATTCCAAATCTTGGACCTAGGACGTCAGATACAATTAGGTAAGTTTGAAATTTAGGTCACATATTTATAAAAGTTTAAGATTTAAATTGATACAATTATTAGTTTCGAATTTAAATTGTTACAAGTTCTATGATTATAAGAATTAATATAATTAATAGTTCATAATCTAAATTGATAAATCGAAGGTGTAAAAGTTTTTTGTTATGGTGATTAAAAGTTTCATAAGAAGATAAAAAATTCATAGATATTTTATAATAATTATAAACGAGATATGGTTTATTGTTAAAAAAAGAAACAATAATATATATATATATATATATATATATATATATATATATATTATTAAAGTTGGGCATTGAAACTTGCAATTGTTCTTTTTCCAAATCTTATCGGTAACAGTAAGTGTGGAATTCCTCTGTCTTATTCTTCAAATTTAATACATTGTCCCATCTTCCAATTATTCACATTTATTAATTATTTTTACTATTCATGATGTTCCTATTTTAAATTATTATTTTTGACTCTATAAAAATTAGAGTGGTGGTTTAATTTTAGTTTATATTTGAGAATTTCTTATGAATGAAAAAAAAAAATCACAAACTATTTTCACATGTAGTAAATGAGATTTAAGTTAAAAATCAGTTTTGATCTCTAAATTTTTCAAAATTCTTTTATAAAAGTTACAACCTAGTTTCTGAAAATTTTAGTTTATGATAGATTTGGTTCACGTTACTTTTTAATTTAATAATAATTTAGTTTCTGTATTTTAAAATTTGTTGTAATTTGGTTCCTATTGTAAATTTTAGGGTTCAAATTTTAATGAAATTTTTTGGATAAATAAACCGATAAATGGAGTTTTAATATTCTAATAAAATGCAAAGTCTACACCATATAATAACAAAAATTAACATCGAATTTTAATGAATTTGTTTACAATATTAAAATGTTAGAAAATTTAAAGTACAAAAATTAAATTGTTAGAAGATTAAAAGTAGAGACTAAATCGTTACAAACCAAAGTTCAGGAACTGAATTATTACTTGCATGAAAGTTTAGGGACCAAAAGTGTAATGTTCTATCTGGAAAACATATTATTATTCTAAATTTTGAAAAACATATTTGCATATTTTACTTTTTTATATAAATTGTTGCTATTATTTAATTAATTATAGTAAAAATAATTTTGATCAATAAATACAAGAACAAAAACAATTAGAATGCATTTGAAATATAAAAACTAAAATCGAATAAACTTTAAAATATTGAGGCGAAAATGATATTTTAACTAATTTTTTTTCATTATTTTGTATCACACAAGTTATTTTTTTGGTCTACAAACCATGTTTGAAAATATAAGATGAATATACAATTGTGAAGACTACTCCTAAGGTTAATTTATAAAATTAATTTAATACCAAATTAAGCTACAACCCAATGATAATTGACATCATTCGATCTTTCATCTTTGCCATTGTTGTACTGAACATATACAAAAGCTTTAGTTTATTAATTTTTATATTTGTATCATTTGAATTTTTAATTTTGTATATAGGGCACCTTTCACATAATATTTTAGAAAAGTAGTAAATTCCATTAGTTGGAAAATGAATTTTGTTTCTAATATATAGCTGACACAAATATTTTATATTTAAAATTGAATATTCAATGGGCCATAAAATTAGAGAGTTTAAATGCATATATTAGACAAGAAAAAAATAGAAAGAGTAATAAAATTTAAATAAATTAGAGAATTTATGATGATAATACTTTCCAACCACAATTCATTTTCTTTATCAGAAAAATCCATAGCTCATCTTTTTTTATTATTTTTTTTTTTTTTTTGATATGTGAGTTATTTCGCAGGGAACACTACTACATAATTATTGATATCGATATATGTAAGATGTTTGGCAGCTTTCTATTTTCTGCATGTGCAATATGATATGAGTCATAGTATAAATATATGGAAGAAACTACTCGTGTACGAAGTGTATCAAGTATATTAAGTGTGTATCGATAATGTATTAAGGGTATCGTATGTATTAAGTGTTCATCATCTTTGTATCTGGTGTATCTGTACTTTATATATATATATATACAATTACATGCCTCTCGTTGCAATTTCTGATGCATGTTTTCGCAATTGCAAATATATTATTTATTTTTAAAGTATTAACCGATAAAGCATAATACAAAAGCAAACGTAAGTATGACTCAATTGGCATAATGTTTGTACTATCAACCTCGAGTTTAGAGGTTTGATTCCTCCTCCAATACTTTAATTATAATACATTTGCAAGAAAAAAAATCACTGGATTTGGTTATGTTTGCAATTTTTTTTAAAAAAATATAGGCATACATTGAATTCTTAGTGGTAGATGTGTTACTTATTGTAATTACCATAAAATTATTTACGTTGGATTTAGAATGAATTTGCTAATGGTTTCATCTTATTTATTTATTTTGTTAAAATAGTCTTTATATTTTGAAATTTGTTCAATTTTAGTCATTTCACTTTTAATTGTTCAAACTTTTGTCTTTGTACTTTAATTAATCTTAAATGTAGTCGATCTCTCTACCTCCCTCGTTAGTGTTCTCTCTTTCTATCTTATCGTGCTAGTTCTTGGAATTTTTTATTTGATGACTTTTATGTTTTGTTGTTCATTGGAGACCTATCTCCTTTTATCTGCATTTTTTTTTTATCTATCATTGCTTTACATTGGAAGACTTTCCTCTAGCCTCTCCTTATTTATAAGAATTTCTTTTGGTAGAATGAATTTCCTTTTGTGTGAGTGTGGAGCTGGTTGTGTGGGTGCTAGATTGTGTCAACCTTGTTGAGATGATCGAGCTCACGTCTTGATCCCAATCCCCCACTTGTGACTCCCTTTTTAAAAAAAAAAAATAGTCTCAATATTAATTCATTGTAAGATTTTTAGAAAACTTTTTGTTAGTTTATAATATTTTTACTATAAATTTTGAAAATATATTCGACAATTTTATTTGGTTGCATGAAAATTTTGAGAGACAAAATTTAAGATTTTTAAAAGAATTGTAACTAATTATATTAAATAATTAAAAATATAGAAATCAAAATGAAAAAAAAAAACTTCATAAGGATAAACGATGATATTTAAACTTTATTTTTTTTCTATCTATTTTATAGAAACAATCAACAAGGTTCGAAATATCGATGTAGATGAAAATATAAATGTTTTGATTTATAAAAATATCAATAGAAATTTTGAAAAACTTTATAGAAATTGATGAAAATTATTATAATTAGTTAATGAAACTTTGATGAGTCATGCTTAAATTATAATTGGTCATTTTTTTAATCATTATTTCTATAAAGTAAGAAAATATTTTGATGTCTAAAAATAAAAAGAAATACAATTACAACATAATATAAAATTTAGGAATACTTTTCAAGTGCGAAATGACGTGAAGATGGTAAAAGAAAAGAAAAAGCCATAACAATTCAATTTTTGAGGTGAAATGATGTGAAAATCTAATGAGAAAAGTTTGAATGCCGTTAAAAATAAGTATAGGTTCTTTTCTTATGATTTTTTCAAATTCAATTTCTTCGGAAATAAAAATTTTTGAGCTAAAAATAAAAAAGGAAATTGAGAAAAGTTGGAAATTAGAAAAAAAAAAAAAACAAAACTCGTAAAAGGATTCATTTTGGTCGAAAACGATATTTTACGTGTGAAACTATATATAAATGTAATATGATTCATCCTAGTGAAAATATTTTACTGAGTTAACCTAGCTAATTAAAAAAACAAAATACAAAATCGAATTTTTTTCAAAATGCAGAAATTTCTCAAAAAAATTTATAAATCTCGAAATTTCATCGAAATAGAGGTAGAATTAATAAAAAAAATTATCAAAATATTTTCAAAATTAGAGTTTCGATAGTAATTTTATACCATAAAAACCCTAAACTTATTGAAAATAAAAAGAATAAAATATTTAATTTTAATTTTCTCTTATTTTTATTAGTAAATCTTTCCCTCTATCATGATGGGGAGCCCTGCCCCAAACTCATATGATTCACATTTTAGTTGTTTCTCATTTTTTTGTATATTTAATTCAATAACCTCATCTTTTTATAAATCTCAGAAATCTTGAAATGCTAAAAAGGATAGGATTATTATCTTTACATTTTATTTGTAAATACAGCCAAAATTATTCATTGCTATTGACAACTCTGTCGATAATGTATATATATAATATATATTATCCTTTGAAAAAGAAATAAAAAATAAAAAAATGCATTAAATTAAAAAAAAATCTATCAAATTATCAAATTGAAGGTTCAATTTTCATTAATTCACTCACTAGTTTCAATAAAACAAGATGTGTAAATTAAAAAGTTACTCAAACTTTGCTACTCTTTTACCTTCATTTTCATACATTTTAGTTTTGATTAAAAGAAGTAAATTAAAAATTACTCCAAATTTGCTACCCTCTCAAAAAAAAAAAAAAAAGTAAAGTGAATATTTTTGTGTGTAAAAATTAACGAGATTAATTCACAAGATCAAAGAGGTTGAATTGGTCAATCAATATATTTAATTACTATGCATGGTATTTAAATAATCGTTGATATTATCAACGTCTTCATATTAGAATTTGAATATCCAACGAGAATATTGAATCAACATTTGTATTATATTGTAAATAAATCTATCAAACATTGAAAAAAAAAGCAACAAAATGTCACTAAAGTGAATGTAATATAAACAATAAATATTTTAATTTGTTTATAAAGAACAATTAGGATGTTATTTGAGAAAAAAGAATTAAATATTTATTTTCTTAGTATAAATATTTATTATGTCATGCATATAAATTTTTATATTTACTAAAAGGATTAAATTTATAAAAACGGTTTTTTTTATATAATTTTTCTACAAACGTTGATATTGACATTTTATCAATATATCGACATCGATATTCTATACCTTGATCCTACATTCATTGGATACATTTTCACTATAGAATTGTATAAACACTTATTTATGTTTAAGCTGCGATAAGATAACTTTGTCAAAATTTATCAATACGGACATAACTCAATTGACGTGTAAGTGTGTTAGGGACGACCAAGGAGGTTTGTAGTTCAAATTTTCTACTTTTATTGAATTATTAAAATCACTTGTCAAAATTTAAGGTGCACTTGTCAAAATTCTAGTGTTAATGTGGAACAACTTATTTTCTCTGCTACTGAATTGTATTGGTTACATAATATCATCTATTTTCTGAATCAATATATAGTAATTACTAGGTGCAGCCTAAGCTGCATCTAACACTTGTGCTCCCTACTTTTTCACTAGACTACCACAC
Organism: Cucumis cinereus; assembly: GCA_037974625.1. Taxonomy (NCBI): domain Eukaryota; kingdom Viridiplantae; phylum Streptophyta; class Magnoliopsida; order Cucurbitales; family Cucurbitaceae; genus Cucumis; species Cucumis cinereus. Next base: position 13,012,591 of record JBBPDJ010000019.1, read on the forward strand.
TGAAAAATAATTAGAAAAAAATATCTTTTAAAAGAATAAAATAGCACGTGACAACATTTTATTAAACTATACTTGAGACGCATCAAGATAGGTACATTCAAGGAGCAATCACAATTTTCCACTTCCAATATTAATACAACTCTTCTCATCTATTCTTTCATGAATTTTTTTATTGATTCCATTTTTAAATATAATTATTTTTCTTACACTTCTATCAAATAATTTCTTAAACAAAATTAATTACAATTTAAATTATATAAATTATTTTGGACATTTTCAAATAAAAAAATGAACTAAAATATTTACAAATATAGTAAAACTTAAGTTCTATTAATGATAAACATTAATAGCTACTGATAGTCTTCTATCAATGTCTATCAATGCGCTGATAGACATTGATAGAATCCAAAATTTCGCTATCTTTTGTAAATATTTTCACCAATTTTGTCATTTACAATAATTTTACTAAAATTTTTAAAAACTATATATTATGATAAGTTATAAATTAAAATTTGAGTATGCAAATAATTAATTGAATTAAATACGCCTAGTTTGGTTCACGTAACTAAATCACACCAATTTAGTATTCGTTTACCAAACAATACAACTATTTTACAAAAAGAAAAATTGAAATTGAAATATATGAAACACTATTTTACTTCATTTCACATCACGACGACAATGAACAATTGTTTTAAAAGTTTCGACAATCCCAAACTAATTTATTTCCAACATAAGATGCTTTAAATCTCTCTTCTCAACAATCTAGTTTTAGATAGAGATACTATTAGGAATTCCTTTGCCAGTGAGTCCTTCATTACTAGTTGGATAAAGGGAAGTATAAGGCACATTTGTTGGCCCAACTCTATTTTTCATCTTGGGATCTCTATTCCTCTTCACAATTTCATACTCAATTTCTTCCAATCTTTTACCAAATTTTTCAAAACCTTCCAATGCTGCCTGATCTGATATCCATTCAAGACTCTCTCTTTTCCCAAGATAAACCTCATCAGAAGAATGCCTGGACAATATCTCAATCAATGACATTCCAAGGAGTGTTTGCACTTGTGAATTGATTGTTCTAAGAAAACCCTTTTCCGGATCTGATTCGAGCTCTATGTATTGAGGAGTTCCTTTTTCCGGCATGAATCTTCTGCTTATTGTTGGCCTATTGGGAACATAGCCTCCGTAAGGATATTGTCCAAAGTTAACTGCGGCATGAAGAGCCGAAGATATCCATATTAACGTAGTGCATGTTTCAATTAACTCTTCCAGGGTTTCCATTTTTGGCCACCAAGGTTTGTCTTTCAAGTCAACATGGCCTTTTTCTTTTAATTCTTTCCACCATGATTGGAGTTCAATGTCATCATGAACCATGATATCATTCTTGTAATAGGATGAGCAATACTCTTTTACCCATGTTTTGATTGCAAACCAAATCTCAAGTCCATCAACAGCAAATGGATAATCCTCTATTAGGAGTCTTAGTCCATGTGGAGAATTTGAGTCTTCAACTGCCATTCCTCTGAGGGAAAAAAATAGTTTTAGTAATTAATGGTATGTTCGAGAGTAAAGCCAAAATCGATAAAACGGTTAAAAATATTTCAAATATTCTACCTTTAATTATTCAAGATCAAAATCTCGTTTAAAACTGTAGTATCAAACCTTAAACTAATTTTGAATTATTAAAGACATGTCCCGAATAACTTTGAACTTATAATTAATTAATAAAGGTAATTAATGGTCAAGTATCTATCATGTTCATGTATATGTGCAGTTAGGGTAACTTGCCTTTTGATGAGATCTCTTGGGAGTGCTTGATCAGTGAAAACCCAGTCTTTATAAATATAAGAAGACAACTCCATGCAGTACTTTGATTGAAAATGAGTTGATTCAAGAATTCCATCTGCATTAATAAGTGTTTGTCTTGCAAATGCATTTATATTCATGGTGTCTCTATAATGAGGAACAAGCAGCTTGTGAATTGGGTGAAGCACACTTAATTGTCTATTTGTTGCAATCACAAAGGGTTCCATTACTGCATGAGTATTCAACCTACAACAAGAGTGAAAGCTCATTTTTATCTGATATTTTGTATCAGAGCCCACATGTAAGTCAAATGAGATTTGGTCTAAAATGAGATCAACTAAAGAAATAATGAACTCGAAGTGAATACCATCTTGAGAAAAGTACGAAAAAAACTCCCAAATTTTATAAGATACATGAATTACCTCTTTCACTTGAAAATCAATTTTAACAAAACGAAATCCTATGTTAGATCTCAGTTTGGACTGATTATCCACCGTTTAGGTTTCACCAGACTAGATATATGATATTGTTAAAAGTCACACGTTGAAATAAAGAATTTTTAAAAAGGAGTTGGGAACACGTCCTCCCTCACTGTGGTAATTTTGAAATGAAATCTCTCATGTTTATCTAAAATATACAATTTTCTTACCGATCATCCATTTAGACTTCATGGACTGTGTGACACCATATTAAAAGAACATGAGTTTCATTTCAAAACCAACTAGCTAATGTATACACCTTTTAAAAATTGTGAAGTTTTTCTATCTTTTCAATACGATATCCTCTACATGGTATCATAATTAAGGGGAGAGTAATACCAATGGCTAATAACTTGATGGTAGCCAGCATCATTGACAGCCACATAAGCTTTAGCTAGTTGCCAAATTGAGCTTTCAACTCCATCTTCAGCTGGAAAGTATAGTTTGCTAGTGGCACCAAGTTCATCTTTTTGAGATTGTGGCAAGCTTAGCTCAATAACCAATGGCCTCAAAGTTCCATCACCATTTAAAAAAAGCAATGTTCTTGTGGCATAAGTCTTTGTGGATGTTGAATTGATCCTATTAAGATATGGCATTAGGGCATCATGATGGTCCAATATATAAAGCTTGTTTTCCTTGATTGCCTAAACAAATAGAGTTAGTTCAAAGTTACTAACCTTGTATATCAACTATACTGTAAATGAAAAAACAAGATTAAGAAATATTTTCCTCTAATTAATCATTTCCTTTGTTAATTATGTTTTAATTTTAATTACCTCTTCTACCGTAAGCCCATCCAAACTATTAACAATGTGTTCTTCAGTAATCTTGCTGTTTTGGTCACCATAAACATTAGGATCAAGCTTGCTTGACGGTGGAAACTCCTACAAGTAATCAAAGCAAATTAATTAAAATAATTAATTTAATATAAACTAAATTCGTAACAGAAACATAATTATTATAATTAATTACTTCGAGACGACGAATGATTATAGGATTAACTCCAGCCAACATTTCTCTAGCAAATTCTTCATCAGTCCTCCATCCAGACTTATTATCTGTTTAATTGAACCATAATCAACATAATTGAGTCATTAGTCAAGTTTATACTCCCTCTAATATTAATGTAATTTTAATTAGTAATACATATATATTAAGGGGGAAAAATTTTAAAGACTTCCATGGGTACTAAAATAAAACGATGCTTAAAGTAGATGAACGAAAATGATATTTGAACGGATACAACGACATACCTTGGAGGAGTTGAGGGAGTGGAAATTTAAGAAACTGTTCTCCATCAGTTCTAAAAATTTCCTTAAGCAATGGAGCAGGAATGTTTTGCCTGAACTTTTCAAGCAAAGATTTGGGAAGAGAAAAGCCTCCTTCATAGAGTTTAAGAACATCTTGAAAAGAGTCAAATTCTCTTGGATTTCTGCTAAATAATTCATCAAGCCCTGGTTTTATAGATTGAGCTACTGATTTTAATGTATATGCAAGGAAATCTGATTCCTTCAAGTGCCCAAATCTTTCATCTCTTGGTACATAAATGTTTAAGCTCAATGATGATGACAGTCTACTCTCATACTTTTTATCTGCTCATTCAATCCACACAAAACATATAACTTAATTAATATCCATGATCTTAATTATGAACATATATATACTATATATATACTAACAATGATACAGTGTTTATACTCTCATATGGGAAAGTCGGAGGTTCAACTCTTTCAGAACTCCAAATATTGTTATTATTAATATTTGTATATTGATCGACCATCGTTAATTTAGGGCCTGTTTGGTTGGCAATTCAAATTTTATTGTATGTTTATAGATTGTTGTTTAGCAAATATGTATTTGGCATATCATTAAATTCTGTTTTTTAATTTTTTTTTTTTTTTGGATTTTGAGATTCAAGAAGTGTCAATTTTAAAAACAATATTTTTATGTCTTTCTTGTGTTCAAATTTTATATATTGTAAAAAGAATTAAAATTTTAATTTTAAAATGCATAATTATATTAAATAAAGATAAAAACGATTTAGAAATATGATATGTTATGTTATAAACAAAATGTATTTTTTAACATTAAAATATGCATAATGTAATGTTCTATAAATTATATAGTATTACACAATAATAAATATAAAATAGTTAAGAATGAGTCCAACTAATTTTATAATTTGTAAATATAGTATATTAGATTCAATTTAAAAAATTGTTTAAATGAGAATTAACTAACCACATATCTCAAAACATGATATACAACTTTATTTTCATTTAATTTCTTGTTTTCATATTTCTTCAATGTAAATGTAAATTTTACAATTTTTCTTTATCGATAAATTTTAAATTATCATAAAATAAAATCGATCTTTTAGGTAATTGTGGACAAAATAAAATGAAATTGTAGTTTCTTGTTTTTTTTAAAAAAATGAAATAGTAGTCAAAAAGAAAGAAAAAACCCAAAAATCATCCTCCAAACTATACAAGTAATTATGATAATTTTACATTTTCTCCAAAATCACTTATTGATTATTTTAAAATGATCACCATATGTGTCAGGCATGAAAAAACTGATTTTGATCCTTTCAAAATCACTTTTAAATATAGCGAATTATTTAAAGTATGACTCAAGACATTTAATTAAAGTCGATCATTGACCTTTTTTCGAAGGCGATCGTCCCGTTCTTCCTCGACGAGGATAAGGGTACTGAGTCGAACCTCCAAGAACAGGACGAACATATGTAGAACCACTACTTAGATCTTCAAGATCATTGTAAACATCATAATCATATATTCTATCCCATTCTTGACGTTCTCCTCTTCCATCTCCTCTCAAGTTCTTCAGCTCATCCTCTCTATACTTTCGAAGTGGCTCTGGTGTTTCATTGGGAATATATGCCTATAAAACATTCAAAGTGACAAAAAAAAAAAAATGTAAGGTAAACTATTTTGTTCGACTTTTCTAAAAATTTAATGTAAACGTGGTCATCAGTTTAAAAAATATTTGTGTTCTTTCCAATTTTACAATGTATACTCTACCCTTAAGTTTTCAATAACGTTTCAAAACTACTTTTATCGACTAGAAATTCATTGGAATTCTATTTCGACTTCTATTTTGAAACTACATTATTCCGTTTCATCCATCCAACATTATTTTAACCACTTTTTTTCAATAAGATTATTTTAAAAAATTTACTATATAAGAGATATAGGTAGCATTACGACTTTTAAAAGAATATGAATATAAATATATAATTTATCCAAAATTTAATGACAACAAATAGAACATATATATATATATTAGGTTGGACTAAAATAAAATATTTCAAATATATCAAAATAAGATTAGGATGAAAGTCCGAAATGAAAAATAATTAAATCAATAATTTAATTTTAATACAACTTGTGAATAATTAAAAGGTTCCTATGGTTGAATTTTGATACAATTTTATATTAATGTGAGAGTCTTTGTCACACTACACAATATGATATTATTTAAAACAATTATCTTATATTTTTTTTAGAAAAATTTGTTTTAAATGAGAAAATCATTGAATATATATACGAATATAGCAAAATTTTACTTTCTATCGGTGATGAACTGTGATAGATGTAGATAGACATCTATATATGTCTATTACTAAAGTGATAGAAGTCTATATGAGTCTAGTCCGATCTATACAGATAGGAAGTATTATTAACTGTGAGAGAAATAAAAAATGAAATATATACCTTATTGACAAAGAAAATACGATCATTTTTATACTTTCCAGAAGGGTAAATCCAAGAGTTGCAGTCAAAATGGATCCTTCCAACGAAAGGAACATCTTGAAGAGTGAGAGATTTGAGGAAGAACTTTGTAAAATGATTATTTCTTATCAAGAAAGCTCCTGGAATTCCAATTTCTTCATCCCAATCAAAACTTATTTTGAACATAGTTTCTCCTGGTGATACAGGTACCATTTTGGTCATCCAATTTCCCAAATATGTCTTTTTTCCCATCTTTCCTTGCAATTCCTTTGCTGTATATAAAATCAAACATACAAATTATGTTTTGAGAAATAACCCCATTTCTTGATTTGAGGAAATAGGAACTTACATCTGTCACCATTTTCAGAGCTGATGAGCTGAAAGGAAACTTTTGCTCCCCAAAACTCACTGATATTGTCAAGAACAGAAGACTGAATTTCATTGTAATCCAAAGAATTACTTCTCAATAAAATCACTTCCCCTTTAATCTTCTGCACCCCTCCTTTGCCTCTACTCTTCATTTTTGATATGGTATGAAGCAACATCTTTCTCTAATTAATATCTCTCTTACAGTATAATCAAGAAAAAGCTATGAGTATTAAAGAAACTAAAGAAGCCATTCACAATTTATAACCTAAACTAAAAGGTGTGAAATCAAAATGAAGAGTGGGGTTTAAACACTTTTTTTTTAAGATATTATTTTTTCTAATAACATTTGTAATCATAGTAGTGGTTTGTATTAAAAAATGTTTTTGTTAATTTTGGAACAAAATGTGGGGACCACGTTTTCGTGTTGAGTTTTGACAAAATATTAGAAGTGTAGTTGTCTTACATCGAAGAAGTTTAAGAAAGTTATAGACTTCAAGCACATTTAGGTTCTAATCGTTCTCATTAAAGAATAATTAATCTTAGGTGTGTTATCTCAAGTTAAATTTTTCTTTGTCGCAGGTTAAATTCTCGTTTGTATTATTTAGTTTGAGAGTGGGAAAAACATGTGGGTAGTCAAAAGTTTTGAGATACTGATTTTGTAATGGAGGGTGGGGAGAAATTTCTATTTGATTGTAATAATTTTTCACATAGTGGATTTTTTTGCGTGGTTTTCTATATCAAATTTAGAGTTTTTCACATTAACTTTTGTGTTTTAAAAAAAAAAGGTTGCAAAATGTCTCATACCAATAGAAATTATTGTCCTCACTTATAGACATATGCCCTTACCTAATCAATGTGGAACTTTGGTAGCATTCCGCCGATAGCACCAAATATGTGCTATCTAATTCAGGATTGTTCCATGATTTTATGTTTCAATTTGGCTATTTTATAGGTTTCGAACAATTCGAGAGTATAATTCGGTGTTGTTGTTTTTGAGCTAAAATGAGCGAAAGTGAAGTAAAGAGGGATCAACATGTGCAAAGAGTGAAGAAAAGAGGTCAAATTGACCTTTGTGTTCGACCAGAACTTGCCAAAGACTAGTTTTAGTGTATATTGGTTAATTCATTTGATCTGAATTTGAACGACGAAATCTATTCGATCATCCACCAACATTCTTGTAGTCTAGACAGTTGTCTAACTAAATTGTGAAATGTAAACATTTTTTCTCTGTATAAAAAGTTTTTGTCCGTCTTTTCCTCTAATTTTTTTCTCCAAATATTTATCACTCTCTCTAGTAATTTATTTCTCAATCTAATATATTTCTCTAAATTGCCATGCTCTTTTTGGTATTTTAAATGGTAAAACTGTTAAAAATATCCTCAAATATAACAAAATAGGTAAACGATAAAATAATTTTTTTTATTATTTTATACCATATTTGTAATAAATTTCTCAAATATTACAAAATCTTTTAAAAGGAGAAATATATAAAAGAGTTTAAGAAGTTATCCCAAACACATTATTCAAGTTTTACAATTATTATTCTTAATCATTAGCTCTATCGTGAGATCATATTTTCATTCGTCATCAAATTAAAACACACTTATCTTTTACATTAGGTCAACTAAAATAATATATATATATATATATATATATATATATATATATATCAACGAACAAGAAAACAAATCTATTCTATTTTTAATAAAGGCTGCCCTAATACTCGTGGTTTGTCTTTTTCTTTATAAAAAGATAATGTAAAAGGGTAGATTAAAGTTTCAATTTTAATCTGTATTTTATCGTAACTCAACTGTTGTATAATATGTGGAAGCAATTTTAAAATTATAATCACAAATTATGACAAATTGAAGAGAGAAAAAAATAATAAAAAAGAAGGAAAAACAAAGTATTGATTTAAGAAGTTCGATAGAGGTTTTTTTCTTTTTTCAAAAAAAGCAAAATATTTAATTAGTAATATAAGCTATGTTGCTGGTTTAAAACTTATTGTTTCAAAACGTTGAAAAAACATGAAAGCTTCAATTTTTTCACCATATCATTGAGCTAAAAGATCAGTCATAAAATCGCAAGAAACTTCAGATACTTTTACTTATCTTTTGAAACTACGATCGGACTACTTTTGCATCTACTTTTTTTTTCTTTTTGATCTTAATTGATAATCGAGTGTATTATGCTTAGATTATTTAATAACTTAATTTTTACTACTTACCATATACTTACAAAATCTCACTTCAAATTGTTATCTATATTAAAATTCTCTTTTCACATCTTATATAAAGTGTGGATGAAAATTCTATTTAATAATAAAAAATAGTAATTAATAATCCAACAAATTTATAAACATGTTTTACTTTATTCAATTTCACATTAGGCCTAATGTGTAACTCTATAGCTAGAGCTCATTAGTATATGACTTTATTATAAATTTATTGATGCCTATTTTTCCACCATTGACAGCTATATGGTAGTTTTTTTTTTAAAAAAAAGACTTGAACTAATTCTTGCTTTCCAATGATTCTTTTGAATAATTAAAATATTTTGTTCAAAAATATTGTCAGGAAGAAACAAATAATGAAAGCATCCACATCCAATTCGAATTCGACAAGTGTCGTCTCATGAAGAAAAAGTAAATGAATATATATTGAAATTGACTTGGGAACATTAGCAATGAAAATATTATTGTTTATAAATATATATGGATTACGAAGATCTTTCAAGGATTATTATATTAAATAAATAATCAATACTTAGCAACTTATTTGTTAAGAAAATATATATTTTTTTTTCATTCAAAACATGGTAGTTGAGAGAGTTAAAATATTCATTCCATATTTGTAAGGGAGGTGATGGTAACACTATGAAGTAGATACGTCAAACTGTGCAAAAAATTGATATCATATACATATCTGATACTAATACGTTCAAATATATGATATATACATGTCAAATACGTGAATAGAATACCTGACTTATTTTTAAAATTTTAAATATGTGTATCTCCTTTTGGATACATGAAGGAGATATACCAATACATACATATATATATATGTGTGGATGAATTTTAACTCTAAAACTCATAGCTCATTTGATTTTATAAAAATATTACAATTACTAGAAAACAAAATAAAAAATAATATATAAAACATTAAAAAATTAAAAGAAAAATATACCCTAAAACATATTTTATCGTCCTTCTTTGGGTATCCCCTCCAAGGTTAATAATCACATTCTTCCGTAAACTCAACCGCTTCTTTTTTGAAGGATTAAATTAAGTATTTTTATGATATTAATTTGATATTTTATGCTTTTGTGGATTACATTTAGTATCTTTATTATCTATATATATATATATATATATATATAT
>JBBPDJ010000019.1:13022484-13057291 GCA_037974625.1 Cucumis cinereus
TTGGCGTATTCTTAGACGTACTTGTATCCTAGTTTTTCAGAAATTAATGAGTCTTTGTATCTGATCGTATTTGTATTTGTGTTTGTGCTTCATAGGCGATAAATATAGCAAATAAATTCTTAAAGCATTAGCAAACATAGTACAATAATATAAAACGAACATGAGATATAGATCATATTTTGAAGTCTATCAGTAATAGATCATATCTCACTAGGAGTCGATTAACAATAGAATTTATCAGTACAAAGAGTATTATCATTAATAATTTTGCTATATTTGTAATTTTTAGATGTTGTTATACACTTAATTATTATTTTTAAAATGCAACTCATTCCAATTACACTTTCTATAATCATATAAACATTGTAAAAATAATATTGAAACAATTAATACATGATATAAATGCAATAAGTATTATTTTGGTCATGTACTTCATATCTATTCAATTTATCCTTAACTTTTAAATATCCAATTTTAATCTCTGTATTTTTAATGAATTTTAAATTTAGTCCCTCAAAATTAATTTTATTAAAATTTTGGTTGTTTGAAACTAGATAGTGTGTAATATTTTACTTTTCCTTGGTGTTACACGTGGCACCAACCCTTCTAGAGGATAATATATAATACCCTATGGTTTCTTCTTTAGATTTTTGTTGATAGATTTAGGGTTACAATGTCCCCATCAATTAGCAAAATATGGAAAGTGACACTTCATTTTGGATTTTTCTAATACATTTTATATTATATGTGAATACAAGACTATGTCACATGTGAATATACAAAAATGCAGATTGACTTTTAGATTTTGGCTTTAGGTTACAATGTTTTGGGAAATGTGAATTGGATAAACAAAAATATTGCTAGTGATTAAATTATATTTTATTTTAATGATTAATTAAATTATAATTTTACTCTATAAACTATAAACTAAGTATCAAAATTAATGGATGATATGATCATCTAGATTGAGAATAGTTCTCACTTAATAACTTAATTATATAATCACTTTATTCAATAACATTTGTGAAAAATAATTCAAGATAAACTTGAATTGATCTATATCTTTTTTTATCTCAAAATTGATTTTGAGATTTATCCATTAAGCAAAACAAAAATGACAATTTCACAAACATGCATTATATTTAAGTATGGTGTTGATTTTAGGAGAGTTAAAAGTTGATTTAAAAAGAATCTTAATTAATTGTATTTTACACCTAGTGAAACAAATTTTTATTAAATCTACTAAAATCACTTTTACAGTCCACCTTCATAGTGAATTATGCTATATTTTTTAGATATATTTTAGTGTCTATTAGTGATAGAATCTAAAATTTTGCAATATTTTGATTTATCTTGCTATATTGGAAAACAATATAAGTTCAGTGATTCCTAAACTGGATTTATGGAACATTTATATTTTAGGTGTTTAAATTTAAAAAATAGATATGTTTCACCTTGAAATTGTAACAAATGGTTTAATCTAAATTTAGACATGTGAATTAGATGTCCTATATAGAGAGGATTGGACCACATAATATTTAATCTCTTAATAAATTGGTTAATGTAAGAGATTATTTTTTTCACAAGGTGATGGTATGTGACTCGATTTTAATCCTGAGTGAATTATGAACTCCAACTCATATTTTGATTTGCTTGGGTGAAAGTGGCTTAAATTGCCAACTCACTATATCTACCATTTTGGAAACTTGATCGAACATAAGCTAGAAACATAATTACATGATGGAATTCACTCATTCTAATAGGAGTGTATTGATCAGGCAACGAAAACCCTCATGCACCCGGGAGTGCCGGATAACATATCCAAGTTATTAATTCCAACAAAATAAATTAGGCTTCTTTTTGTAAGTTATTAATTAATACATTCATACATAAAAGCTTATATTAATAAATTCTTTGACTTTCTTTTCCTATTCAATGAACATCCAAATATGAAATTTTAAATACATTAATTTCAAATATTTATCGTACCAAAAAAATAATTTAAAATTATTTGTCGAATTTCAAACCACAAGATTTAAAATCATTTCTTCAACTTTCTTAAATCCAAACGAAGGGTTAGGGTGGTTAAATTCATAAATTAGATTTATATCTCCCTCCATCAATGTACAATCCTATGTCAAAATCACCATGAACATAATTAGATCCAAAGTCTGTTAACCAGCAACATTCTCTAAAATTCATCAAATAAATACAAATTAAAGGTAAAACAAGAATCAAAAAATTATTAAAGCTTCTAACTCTCATCAAATGGAAATACTATTAGGAATTCCTCTCCCTGTGATACCTTTTGTACTGGTTGGAAGTAGTAAAGTGTAGGGCACATTTACAGGTCCAACCCTATTCTTCAACTTAGGATCTTCATTTCTTCTCAAAATCATGTCCTCAACTCCCTTTAATCTTCCTCTAAACTTCTCAAATGCTACCAAAACCTCCTTATCCCTTGTCCACTCTACATTGCTTCTTTCTCCTATATACACCTCATCTGAAAAATGCATTGACAGAATCGCAACTATGGACACGACCGTCATACTCTCTTTTTGTTGAGAAGAAATTGTTTTCAAGAAAGCCTTCTCGGGATTCAACTCAAGTTCTTCGTATTCTGGAGTCCCTTCTTCAGGCAATAATCTCGTACTGATTGTTGGTCGGTTCGGGAAAAAGCCACTGTAAGAATACTGTCCGAAGTTAACTGCAGCATGAAGAGCGGAACAAATCCATATAATGATAGTACATGTTTGAACTAGTTCCTTAAGACTTTTCATCTCTGGCCACCATGTTTCATTTTTCTTATCTTCATGACCTTTCTCTCTAACCTCTTTCCACCAAGATTGGAGCTCTTGATCATCACCAATATTAATTTCACCATTCTTGTAGTAAAAAGAGCAATAATCTTGTACCCATGCTTTAGTTGCTGTCCAAATCTCAAGTCCATCAACAGCATATGGATAATCTTCTATGAGTAATTGGAGTCCATGTGGGGCACTTGAATCCTCAATTGCAATCCCTCTAAAACAACAAACCACAGGTCAATAGATTCATTTTTTTATACTCAAAGATAACATTTTTTTTCCCTAAATTAATTCTCTATGTATACATTTGTAGGTTGAATTTGTGTTTGAGGAACATGTTGGGCTAATGATAAATTATAAAAAGAAAAAAAATGAAGAGTTGAAAATGATTTACCTCTCAATCAAATCAGCAGGAAGAGCTTGATTAGGGAAGACCCAATTTTTGTAAGCCAAAGAAGACATTTCCATAGAATATTGAGCTGGATAATGAGTTCTCTCAATGATTCCATTAGCATTAATAAGGGATTCCCTTGCTAAGGCATTAAGTTTCATGGTGTCCTTAAAATGAGGGACAAGTAGCTTGTGAATTGGATGAAGAACACTTAACTGTCTATTTGTTGCTATCACAAATGGCTCAATTACTGCATGAGTGTTCAACCTACCACATACATACAAATTAAAATGTAATAATTGATACGAAAACCCTATGAATAAATTTAGAGAATATATTATAAAACATATAATCCTTAGGAGTTAGGGTTGTTTAAAAGTTTACCAATGACTAACAAGTTGATGGTGGCCAGTATCGTTGACAGCAACATAAGCCTTAGCCATTTGCCAAATTGAAGCATCCACTCCTTCTTGAGCTGCCAAAACTACTTTGCTAATGAAGCCAAATTGATCTCCATCAGGGTGGGGCAAGCTCAATTCAATTACTAAAGGCTTCAAAGTCCCATCATGTCTTAGGAACAGAAGTGTTCTTGTGGCATATGTTTTTGTGGAAGTTAATGAATTTATTCTTCTAAGAAATGGCATTATTGAATCATGGTGGTCCAATATATACAACTTGTTTTGCTTCAATGCCTGTGAAAGAGTTAAATGTATATATATGCATAAAAAATAAAGAATTTTTAAGTAAATTTGAAATACAAATATATTATTTAGGCTTAATAAATTTGAACTAATATATTTACAATTTGGCCCATCACCACAGGTTGATGGTCGGGGATAGAAAATGTTACGATTTCATCTTTAAGCTTTGAGTTTTATTTTAATTTGGTCCTTAGATCTCAAAAGTTACACTTTTTCACTTCAACTTTTACTCAAGACTCTGTTTTTATTTTCCGCATTAATGTCTACTAATTAATTTTAAATAATTTAAAAGAATTACAGGATTTCTTGTATTTCTCTCAACCGAAGACTTTCCTATAGTCTCTTCTTTCTTTCCAATTGTTTTGAACGATGAGCTCTACTTTTGATCTCCTTTGTACATACTTCTTTATCAATGCATTGTTTTTGGATTGAGGTGTGATGAGAGTATTATGAATGTATCAATCTAGTTATATATCTAAGTGCACACATTTGATCTCCTCGACCTCGTTAAAAATCATTTTACATTTTCATTCCTTTTTAAATAAAAATTTTAAATTTCTCTGAAAAAAAATATTTAAAGTAAATTATTATATGGACATTAACGCTAATGATTGAAAGTAAGTATTTAATGAAAAATCAACACTAAAGGTGTGTAAATGCTGAGATTTTAGGGAGTCAACTGAAACCAATTTCAAATCTTGAGAACTAAATATGTTACATTTTGAAATCTAAGGACCAAATAGAAACTAAATACAAAACTGTCAAAAAGTTTTTTAATAGATAAAAAGAATATTTTTTTTCAAATTCTCTATAATCTATTTAAGTTTTTTGTTATATTCTGTGAGTAGTTTCAATGTTTTGTTAACCATAAGAATTTCTCGAAAAAATACCTCATTTACGGTAAGACGATATCCATCCAAACTATTTTTGATGTGTTCTTTAGTTATCTTGCTGTTTTGATCACCATAAACCATTGGGTCAAGCTTGCTTAACGGTGGAAACTCCTGTAATTAATGAAAATATTTTCAACAATTTTATAATTTGAAACAATTAATCGAAAGAAATTAACAAACAAAAACATAGGAAGAGAAAATTTGTCGTTTACTTTAAGACGACGAATGACAATTGGATTTTCTCCGGCCAACATTTCTCTAGCAAATTCTTCATCGGTATTCCATGCAAATGTGTCATCTGTTTGATAGAGATTAATCAAAAGCTTAAGGTCTATACAATGCAAAAGATTTTAGTTTAGGACATGTTATATCACACTGAATTTGAAAGGATGAAATCAAAGGTTAAATTATCAAAATATATCTCTAACCTATGGGAATGATTTATCATACAGGATATCATCTTTCTTCTTTCAAGCCCACACCACCTTTCTTTCATAATTTTTTCCCTAACCCTAATTTTCTGTTGATATTCCTGAGTGCACCTACTGATCCAATCTCGTATCTTTTTCTAAAAATAAATATTCACATAAACAACTCATTAGCCCGCACAAACTTTTCTACCCATGAACAACCCTTGAGACTTTATCGACAAGACAAACCAACAGGGAATTCAAACTTTCAAAGGGTTAGAATGAAACTTTTTATAGTTAAGAAGTTTAATTGAAACAAAGCTTACTATTCATGTGCCAAATTTCAATTTTGGTACGAATACGTAGGGACATCTAATAATATATTTAAAAAAAAACAAGAGTTTCATCTCAAAACCATGTTGGACTATCTTACGAACATATTGAATATTTGAAAGGTATAAAAAAATATATACATATTACATACCTTGGATCAATTGGGGCAATGGAATGTTGGGCAATTCATCCATTTTAAGCAGATCAAGTAGTTGATAGAGGTTAAGGACATCATTGAAGGAGCAAAATTCTTCATCACCAGATGGATTAAGCTCAGCTAATTTTGCATTCAATTGTTTTGCAAAGAATTCAAATCTCTTTGAAGGACCAAATCTTTCATTGCTAGGAACATAAATCTCATTCAACGACGTTGCTGTTGGTCTACTCTCATATCTCTCATCTGTTGGTAATATAATAATATAATCAACCAATGATATAACACAAAGTATATAATAAGATCATTCATCTCATGAAATAATTCAATATATGCACATAAATTTATTAATTAAGCTTCCCAATTTCCCCTTTGGCAAGACAAATTGTTATGGAAATTGTTGTTCTTTTTTTTTTTTTTGAAAAAAAAAAGTAGTTTTGTTTGTCTAGATTCTTTCGATATAGAATTTTCACAATTTACTCTCTCCTTGCAATTTATTTCCATTGCAATTCAAAACAATTTCAAACCCCCTCCCTCCTCGGTTGGAAATGATTTCACTTGAGAACTTTATGTGCTTCCTGAGTTCGACCCGGACTTACCAATAAGACTAGTGTTTGGTGTGTGATTCAGTAGATATTTGACACGGATATAGGCGACAAAATCTGTCTGTCACTGATATAACAAATTATACTTTCGATCGGTGATATATCGTTAAAGTGATCGACGTCTTTCGTGATCTATCTCAGATAGTAAAATTTTGTTATATTTATACATAAATTAACTCTTATTTCGCTATATTTGAAAACATCCTTTTAAAGGTATTCCAAACACTTTCCTTAAACTCTCCACCACATTGTTCAAGTTTTAACAAAATTAAATTTAAAACGCAGAAGTAAAATCTTACCTTGAGGAGAAGGTTTTCGACCTGTTCTTCCTCTACGAGGATAAGGGTATTCACTAGAGTTTCCGAGAATTGGTCGAGGATTTGTTGTGCCTAAATCTTTTTCATTAAGAAGATCATTGTAAACATCATAATCATATATTCTCTCCCTTTTTTCGCGCTCTCCAATTCCATCTCCTCTCATTTTTGTGAGCTCCTTATTTCTATACTTGAGAAGTGCCTCCGGTGTTTGATGTGGAAGATATGCCTAAAAAAACGACACAAAAAAATTTGAGATTATTTTAAATCTATAGCCTAACAAGAAAAATTTATCCCAAAACGGGGAAGAAATTAAAGCTCTCGGTAGTATATATGATATAGCAATTTTGTATTTGCTATGTCAACAGTAGGATTATTGATATAATAGTAGTATTAAAAAAATTGTTCGAGTAGAAAATAGTAAATACCATAACAAAAAAAAAAATGAGTGAATATTAAGAAATATTGTAGCAAAGAAGACAGTTATGAAAGAATATTTACTATACTTAATTGTAGGTTATAAATAGTCCTAAAAAAATTGTAGGTTATAAATAGTTGTAAACACCACTACTATGTATGGTGTCCCAAACACCCCTTTAGTATATGGAGAGGTAAGATTTTATTAACCCAAAAAGCATACAGATTTGGATCATTTGAACCACCTGGTTTGATACGATGTAAAATCACAAGTTGACCTAAAAGCTTAAGATAACGGGTGAGATAAATTTAATATTATCCAATCAATCACGAATAACAATAATGTTTAGAGGTTGAAAGAAGAATTACCTTATTGGCAAAGAAGATACGTTTGGATTTTAGAGGAGGGTAAATTGAAAGAGGGTAAATCCAAGTGTTGCAGTCAAAATGGATGGTTCCATGGGAAGGAACATTTTCAAGAGTGAAAGACTTGAGATAGAATTTGGTTAAATGTCTATTTCTTATGATGAAAGCTCCTGGAATTCCAAACTCCTCATTATCCCACTTGAAATATACTTCAAATGACACAAAATCACCTCCACATGAACATTTCATAGGCCTACTCCACTTTTCAAGGTAAACTTTCTTTCCCACCTTCCCTTTCCCCTTACATGCTGCATAATATGCAAAGATGTGTGTAATTCAACGGTAATTGGTACATTTTGTACGTGATAAATGTTAAAATCGATAGAAAATGAAAGCAGTAAACTCACACGTGTTATAAAGAATTTATAAGAAAATTCCATGTTAGAAAAAAGTGATCGATGTTGCACATCGGAATTTGAACACAAAAATGGATGGTTTGGATGATGATCACATGTCATCATTGTTGGAATTCAAAGAGATTTCTAAATGCTAGATTATATAAAATACCTCTAAACTTTGTACTTTCTCGAAAATATTTTGAACTTTTAAAAACGTCCTTAAACTTTCAAAAATTAGTTAAAAAAATAGAAACAGTTACAAATACATCAATTATATTCAAATTAAGAGCAATATATATAGCAACATTTTAAAAAACACTATAAATATAGCAAAATCTGTCAAAGTCTATCGATGATAAAAGTCTATCATTGATAGATTATATTGTAAATATTGGTCTATCACTGATAGATCATGAGAGTTTTATCAACTGTAGAAGTCTATCGTTGATAGACTTTGCTATATTTTCAATTTTTTAAAATGTTATTATACACTTGATTATTATCTCTAAAATTACTATCCACTATAATTACCCTAAAAAATCACATTTCATTAGTTTTGGATTTAGTGTTTTATGTTAAAAATACCCTGAATTTTCAAAAGTTTTAAAAAGTAAAACTAATGGAATTTTTTATTTTTATAATTTTTAAAAAAGTTAAAAGATAATTTTGTAACCTTTGAACTTTCCAAGATATTTTTAAAACAAAACTTTAACAGTTTCATCTATCAAAATAAAACTTTTTAAAGTTATTTTGGAATTTTTTTTGTTGAAAATATTTTCAACCTTTTGTGATTTAAAATAATTTTTTTAAAAAAACAAACATATGCATAAACAATAATTTACAATCATGTTCAAAATTATTAGACGAATTTGAGCATAGTTGAACGGATTATTATCGAAACTCGATTATCTTTTATATATCAAAAAAAGGGAAAAAAGATGAAAGAAAAAAGAGGACTTACATTGATTGGTAGTGCTAATGAGTTGAAGACACACTTTTCCTCCCAAAGATTCACAAAATGTATCAAGAATTTGATTGAGTCCATTAGCAAATCCATTGATTCCATGAAGTGCTTCACTGACATGTGAAGTTCTGATGTTTAATCGATTGGTTCCACAAACACTTCCTGGAACCTTTATGTCTATTGATCCATTGGAATTTGGAACAATATCTTGATTAATCTTTTCATCTTTTGATAAAACTACAACCCCTTTGATTCTCTCTCTTCTTCTGAAAAAACCCATGATTTCTTTCTCTTCTTCTTCCCTCTCTCTATGAATAATGAACAAAACTGTAGAACTCATTTATTTATATTCATTATGAAACCCAAAACTTTAATGCATGGCTCATGTCTCTTTCTGTTCAAGTTTATGTCCTTGTTAGTGGGACATCTAGTTCTTTGGTCGTCTCATCGACGACTTGACGGTTTTTGGCTTCGAACGACTTTTTCATCCCTTTTTTTTTTTATTTGAATACAAATTTGATGTAAAGTGTAAAACGTTTTCTCCCATACAATGTCATGTAGACATGATCATGTTCTCTCATCGTTCAATTACTTTTGCTAGAGTTTAGATGTTCAATTCCACCCGATAGTCGTTGTTGTAGTAAAAAAGGTTAATATTATCTGCTATAATTTACTCTTGGGTGTAAAACTTTTTCCCTCGTGCATAATGTCATATTAGCTGTATGAGATAGGGACATCATGTCTCCTTTTGTCGTACAACCATACTTTTGCTAGTAAACAAATAAAAAACTAATATCATCTGCTGCAATTTAGCCTTGGGTGTGAAACTTTTTCACCCATACAACAATGTCATATTAGCTGTTTGAGATCGACATCATGTCCTTTCGTCATTCATTTCCTTTCAATGACGGACGTTATGCATCTTCTCACCCTATGATGGCTTATCCCAAAACACTTGGTTCTTGTTTTTCTTCTTATATATATATTTTATTTGGTATTTATTATTTTAAAAAAACCATAGAAAATAAGTTTTTAGTCCAAATTTCTTCCACTTTATTGGTACCTTTTTGGATGACAACATGTTTGGCTTATTCAACATGTTGGCTTATTCACCACACTCGTTTAATTTATTAAACATTTGAAATTTAATAGTTCGACGATGACTTTGGTTTAGTTATA
This sequence comes from Cucumis cinereus, assembly GCA_037974625.1. Taxonomy (NCBI): domain Eukaryota; kingdom Viridiplantae; phylum Streptophyta; class Magnoliopsida; order Cucurbitales; family Cucurbitaceae; genus Cucumis; species Cucumis cinereus. Next base: position 13,032,417 of record JBBPDJ010000019.1, read on the forward strand.
TTAACGTATCTGTTTCTAGAGATCAAATGTCCAATGTTTCATTTACGTAATTTGACTTTCAACTTCGATATTTAAATTTTGAGATTTACGTTTATTGGATTATGGATTTAATGAAAAAAACAAAAAACAAAAAGTTCCCTCTTTTCATTTGGACATATAGTATAAAAATATGATATATGGGATAAATTATGAATTACTTTTTCTAACTTCTAACTTTGTTTATAGGGATATAATTAATTGAATCTTTGTAAATAAAATAAATAAATAAATAATTGATTCTACTTTGGACTTTTTACTTTTGGTTTTGGTTTTAGTCCATTTTGATTCATGTACTCTCAAAATATTCATTAGTTTTTATATTTTTAACTTTGATTCATTTTAGTCTTCGTATTTTAGAATTTGTTACGCTTTAGCCCCTATATTAATTCTTTAAGATCTCAGGCATATACAAGTGTCAATTGAGCTAAGTTCTTGATGGCTAGAATTGATTTTCAATCATTATATTTGGTTTCAAAAGATAATTTAGAGTGACTCAATCAGTAATTGTATTTTCAATTTGAAATATAATTTAGGGTTTAGTTATATTAACATATCTCTTTTGTTTTAATATTTAATTTTTTTAAAAAAAATTGCAAATGGCTAACCTTAACAATATCTTAAAAAAAAAAAAAACTGAATTAGACAACCATTTAGGAGTGTGACCGAGAATCACCTAACAAAAATTACCTATCACCTAATTTCTTCAAAATCAAATTCAAATGATTTTATATTTTTTTAAAATCAATTTTAGTTCATGCCAAACGTCATCATTTTAAGGAAAAGTTTTTTTGCCAAGAAAAAAAATGGCTTTGACCATCTCAAAATCGCTTTCAAACACACACATAGTCTAGCTCAACACTAATTTGTACACCTTATTTATCTAAGACCAAAAGTTCAAATCTCTTGCCAAAGTGAGCTTAATTTAGTGGTATCGATATGACCTCCGTTTTAAGATGTTGGAGATTAATCCCACACCCTGTCCTTTACCTAAAAATAATAATTTAAATCTCTCTATATAAGATTCATATTTGCTTACATCTCAAAATGAATCCTAACCATACATTGAGAGAATGCTTAATTTTCCACATAATATTCCAAGAGAATTATTTAATTCTTTGACTTGAATACTTTTAAACGAAAGTTGTTGCAAATTAAACTCTTAACAACGAAGAAATTAGAGGATTAAACTAGGTCAATGAAGTGAGAACATGAATGAAATTCCAACAAGCAATGACTTTGTAATTTTATACAATTTAAAAAAAAAAAAAAAAAGAATTATAAATGTTTGAATACGATGGGTCATATTGTATAAATTGTCATTGATTTTGAACTTTTATCCGTCACGATGGTTCATGGTGTGTATATTTGTCCGACATTGACTTTCTTACCAACTGTTTAAATATGTGTTTTTTCTAAAAAATATGTATATGCATATATGTGTATGTATATATATGTATGTATATGGACGTGGAGTCAAGACTTAAATTGCAAATAACCAACAATATTAGTGGAAAAACAAACTCCAACAAGTTTTTTTAAGTAAAAAATAATATGTTCACACATTAATGTAATATAGTTCTTATATATACGCACGTAGAGCCAAGACTTAAATTGTAAATAACCAATGATATTAGTGGAAAAACAAACTCTTGTCCTTAGTAAAAAAGGAATGTTTAGACATTAATGTAACATATTTTAAGGTTGTTTATGTCGAAAACGCTTGTTGTTATAGATTGGGTTACAATTCCCCTTTTTTTTTAAATGGGCTACATAATTTCCTGGAGGAAATGGCAAAAAACGAGGGGGTCACTTTAATTTTTGGCAAAAAATGTCGACAATAAGATTTATGGCAAATCAAGCACAGCGCACATGCATAATATTTTCAGTATGCCGATTTTCAATATTTTCTTTGATATAGTGAAAGATACGACTTTTCCAACACTTTGTATTTTATTCATATTTAGAGTTTTGTATTTTATTTGTTTGTTACAAAAAAAAAAATATTAGATAAGTTTGTTACGAAAATATCATATTAACCATTCGTAATATTTTATTTAACCGAATTTGATTTAATTTATATCTTTATATCTTTATTATATTAATAAATTGTTTTTATTATATTAATAAATTGGTTTGTTACAAAAATATATCATTAACCAACTACAATATTTTTTTTATTTGTTTCTAAGATCTATTAACTTGAATATTTCTTATAATTGTTTTTGGAAAATATATACATATCTCATTAACAAACTTATTTTATCTGAAAATATATATAAAAAGTAACCATTAACCTAAAGTTTTGATTTTTTTTTTTTTCATTTTGAAGATTTTATTTATATTATTTGTTTTATCATTTGATTAATTAAATTTTAAAAAAATACTGAATATTTCATTTTTCTAGATATGTTTTGAAAAAATTCCTGTGAACCTGTGAAACTACGGAGTCAAAGCGGATGTTCGATACGGTGATGACAAGGAGGAAAGTCAAAGCGATGAGGGTACAGTCGTGACCTTCAATTGGAGTGAAAAGTTTTAGCGTGCGCCGGTGACCTTTAGTCGAAGCAAAGAGACAAGCATAGTGGATGATCATGGGTAATCAACATTGAAGGAGCACAAAGAAGAGGCAACGAGAGCTGTGAATTTTGAAGAGATGGAGAGGTGGAAGAAGAAGAGGGTGTGAATTGAGGGTGTGAATTATAAACTTGCACGTAAGAAGTGAAGAAGATTTTGATTTGATGTGTGACAGATATGTTACATTTTAATTATAGTGTATTTGGTAGGATTTTGGTTATTGGGTTTTTCGTATAGATAGGGTTATTATTGATATGTTTTTTAATTCATTTTTATTATTTATTTTGATTTTGTCATTTATATAATTAATTTTTATTTTTGCTATTTCTACAAAATTAAAAATTTGTTATTCATGTTGACGCTCCTAAATTCTCTTCTCTCTTTACTCTCAGCCCACAGCCCAGCTCATTATAGAAGCCCACTTGCCACCTATTTTTAAAATAAAACAAAAATTAAATTAAAAATAAAAAACCCTAACCATCGACGTTCTTCATCTTCTCATCTGCGATTCGCGGACTGTCACCACCACCGTCCTCCTTCTTCATCTGGCAATTCACCAACCACACCACCACCTTTAGCTTTGTCGCCGCCTCCGCCGTTCAAGGTTTTTCTTTTCATTTCTGTTTTAATTTCCACAACTTATTTGTTTCAACTTCATTTTCAAGTTAAAATTGAAATTAAGTTAGATTTAGAAATATGTTCAACTAAATTAGCATCTTAACAATTAGCAAATATTTTTTAGTAGATTGCATTTCTCTCCTAGTTTTTTAGAGATTAATTTATCACTGTCATTGTATCTCTATCTCATATCAGTGTCAACACTTTTTAGTTTTCAAATCTAAAAAATATTTTTTAAAATAAATATTTTCACCAAAACCTTGATGAAGGTCTATGGAGATCATGATTTTTTGAGTTTTTCCATTAATGACAAGGGAAAATTGTTCACTAGATACACGGGTTTGGATTCATTTCTCACTAAAACCTTTACATTTAGATTAGAATCAGGGAAGTCTCTGTTGACGATGTCAAAAGTCTTCTCTGTGGTCAAGTTTAATTATTCTCTCCCTTTCCTTCAATTTCGGTTCATCAATATATTTGTTAGCAATGGGGAAGGTATCTAGTATTTGCCTACCGTTATCAAAGTTGATTGAAATTCCATATTAGTGTACAGGAGGAATGAGGATGAAATTGAGTACTTTTAGCTGCAATCTTACTTGCATACAGAATAAGACTGATGAGTGATAATTGATAGGTTTGTTGTCGTTGTAGGATTTGGCATCTACTTTCTTGGAAATAATGCAAATTTAAGTTTCATTGAAGCTAGCATAGAAGATCAATTTTCAAAAAATTCGTGGAACTCCGTCGGGTTAGGTTCTGCTGGATGATGTTCTATGAGTTTTTTAGAACTTCAACTGACTGGAGAAAACTTATTTTTCCTCTAAGTGGTGATTGCAGGCTGTCTTTTTTGGTCGGTTTAGCGCTACTTTTTGCTTTAGTGTAAGATCCACTTCTTGAAAGGAAGTAAAAAAGCCCTGTTAGTGTTGAGCTGATTATTAAATTCTATAAGTTCAGTCTTGAGTTCCACTGTCGTGGAATTAAGCATGTTTGAAAAAAATAAAATGGTTATCAAATGTGGCCCAAGTACTTTTAATTTTTGAAATGCTCCAATTTTGTTGGTAGTTAATAGTTTATAGTGTTTTCCATTAAAAGAAAAAAAGAAAAGAAATAGATCTAATAATGCTAGTGAGTATTGTATGATAGAACCCAAACGAGAACATTGTTCAAATATAATTCTTACTCAACAGTCAAGCCTAAAGCCACGAAACAATTGTCTAACTTCCTCTCTTCCCACCACCCTCTTTATATATAATCAATTCTAATAATTTTTACAACTCAAGGACACAATTCTACAACCTATAGAATAACTCCTGTTCAAATAAGTTAGTGACATAATCAATTTGAATTGCATACTCTTTGGATAATTACTCATGTGGATTTAATAATTATTTATTTATTACTTGTTTGGTAAGCAAATTCTTTTCTTCTTTAATTTTATTATATAAATGGGTCGAAGCATTTTAATGGAAATCTTTTGACACTTTCACTTTGGTTTGCAATATCCATGTTTGTTTCTTGAATTTGAGTTGTTAATCATGAAGGCTTTAAAAGATGCAACCTCTTGAAAAAGTTGTCGCAGGTTTGTCACAAAGTTTTTCATAAGATATTAATAGTTGACCCATGGCTTGTTATTAGAATATGCAGATTTCAGCTTCAAGAACTAGAATATGTAATATATGGTAGATTTATATTGGAAGTTGTTCATTTGATCTTGTTGAACTATGTTTTACCTGTGTTAAGAGTCTTGTAACATATTTTCAGGATAAACTACGTACATAGCCATGCTTAATATTGCGACCACGTTTTGCAAGCGACTGAATGTCAAGGATTTGATGACCAATGTTCCTGTATATAGCAGTTTTAGTGGTAAGAATGGTTCGTCTAGAACATGTCGTAGTTATCATGCTATTTGTCTTCATATTTTGGTGATTACACTGTTTGTTGAATCTAATCTCAGATGGAGCTACAGCTGGATTAAACATATTATTCAGACGTTGGGCTACCAAAAAAACAGCTGGGTCGACTAAAAATGGACGAGACTCGAAACCCAAGAATCTTGGTGTAAAGAAATTTGGTGGGGAGGTGAGTGGCAAGACAATCGAAAATCACATTGTCATAAACTTGCACTGAAATTTCTATTTGATTGAAACAGTATTGTTGTGAACTTATTCACGGAGAGTTATTCCTTCTGGATACAGAGAGTTATTCCCGGTAACATTATTGTTCGTCAACGGGGCACTCGGTTTCATCCTGGAGATTATGTTGGAATAGGGAAGGATCACACTCTTTTTGCCCTTAAAGAAGGCTGTGTCAAGTTCGAAAAGCACAAGCTGAGCGGACGTAAGTGGGTGCACGTTATACCGAAGGAAGGGCATGTTCTTCATCCTGTTTATGCAACTACTTCTACTTCTACTTCTCCACAATTGAAGACAACAGCATAATCTTTGGTGCTTTGTTGATGAATTTTCCTGTTGTTTGTCATGGTCCACACCAAATTTTAACCAAACTCGATCACCTCGGGAGGGGGTGTAGGCAAGCAGTCTCTTTAAGCGCATGTTTTTAATGTTTATCATTTCTTTTTCTGGAAAGCCTATTGGATTTCACTTTAACCAATATGGATACGATGATGTCCGCCTCTAGCTCGATGCGCTTAAAACTCTGATGATGAAGAGAGAATTTTCCTTTGTAATTAAGTTGCCTCTTTTAATTAAGTCGAGGTCGCATTACGAATAATCGGTACCTCGAGTGAATTTGAGGTCCTCTTTTATCCTCCTCCCTTAACAAGGAATATTTTCTTAATTGACATTTCAATATGTATTTGCCTGAGAATGTGTTTTAGTTCCCTAATTCTTATCTCTTGAATAATACTCGTAGCAATGTTTTGGTGTATAGCAATATTAAAGAAGCAATCATGAGTGAAATCAATTCATTCTTCAAGCTTAAACCATGGTAAGATGTCACTTCCATGGTTTATTGAAACACAAATCATTCCATAAAATTATTCATCAATAAAAATACACATAAAACAATAAATCATAACACACCTAACCCATTCAATTCATGCACACATTACTTAGAAAAGTACTCGGTATGGGGCATCTTAGATTGCACTTGTTTCTTTGCAGCTCACTCAATTGTTCAACCGCAGTTTATCACTTGATTAGGATTGAAGTGAGTTGCAAAAAGATGCATATGTGCAAACTAAGATGTAACGAGTATTATTCTTTAGCTTATAACGTTTGTCACTCGATAAAATAAAGATATGAAACCCTAAGGTTTCATTTAAATGGAAATGCTATTAGGAATTCCTCTACCTGTGAGGCCTTCAGAACTTGTAGGAAACAACAAAGTATATGGAATATCCACAGGTCCAACTCTATTTTTCAATTGAGGATCTTTATTTCTCATAGCAATTGCCCTTTCAATTTCACCCAACTTTTTCCCAAACTTCTCAAATGCTTCCAAAGCTTCCTTATCCAAAGTCCACTCAGGGTTACTTCTTTGTCCTAAATAAACTTCATCTGAAGAATGTCTTGACAAAATCTCAATAACTGACACCCCCACAAGGACTTGCAATTCTGAAGTGATTGTTCTCAAGAACGCCTTCTGGGGGTTCGCCTCGAGCTCTTTGTAATCGGGAGTACCGTTTTCAGGTAGGAATCGACGACTGGTCATTGGACGATTGGGAGGGAAGCCACCGTAAGGATATTGTCCAAAGTTAACTGCAGCATGAAGAGCTGAAGAGATCCATATAATGATTGTACATGTTTCGATTAGGTCTTGAAGGGAGTCCATTCTTGGCCACCACGGTTCATCTTTCTTGTCCGCATGGCCTTTCTCACGAAGCTCTTTCCACCATGATTGGAGCTCGGTATCATTACGTAGTGTTTGATCATCTTTGTAGTAGAAAGAACAATAATCTTGTACCCATGTTTTGATTGCTGACCAAATCTCAAGACCATCAACAGCATATGGATAATCTTCTATTAGAAGTTGAAGTCCATGGGGAGAGTTTGAATCCTCTATTGCAACTCCTCTTTAACAAATCAACCCAAGATTTGAATGTCAATGAATGAAGTGAGAAATTAACAGAAATTATAGTTTTTCCATCAAAGTAATGGTATTGAGCCATGTCTCGTTTCAAAATAAAGATTACCTTTTGATTAGATCGGCAGGGAGAGCTTGTTGAGGGAAAACCCAAGTTTTATAAACAAAAGAAGACATTTCCATGGAATATTTAGCTGGATAATGTGTTGTTTCAATAGTCCCACCAGCATTAATCAGAGATTGTCTTGCTAAAGCATTAATGTTCATTGTATCTCTAAAATGAGGAACAAGCAATTTGTGAATTGGATGAACAACACTCAATTGTCTGTTTGTTGCTATCACAAATGGTTCAATAGTTGCATGAGTATTCAACCTGAAAATTATGGGCAAAAAAATATTAATTAATATAAGTTTTAATTTTGAAAAAATATTATTCGACTTTACCTAAACCGAACCTCAGAGACCAAAAGTATAATTCATATATTTGTAATTGTGAGTGGTAAAGAGAGAACTTTACCAATGGCTAATGAGTTGATGGTATCCAGTATCATTAACAGTAACATAAGCTTTAGCTAGTTGCCAAATTGAGGCATCAATTCCTGTGTTGGAAGGCAGAATTACTTTGCTAATCACTCCAAATTGATCTCCTTGAGGATGTGGCAAGCTTAATTCAATTGCCAAAGGCTTTAAAGTTCCATCATCTTTCAAGAACAAAATTGTTCTTGTAGCATAAGTTTTTGTTGGAGTTGCATTTATTCTTCTAAGATATGGTATCAGTGAATCATGGTGATTCAATATGTACAGCTTGTTCTTCTCAAGTGCCTAACAAAAATAAATAAATAAATAAATAAAATTGTTATATTAAGAAAATTAATTTAAAGAAAATTTTCAAATGTTAAAAATAAATTGTTTTTTTTTTTTTTTTTTACCTCATCCACAGTGAGTCCATCTAAGCCATTTTTGATGTGTCCTTCAGTTATTTTGCTTGTTTGATCACCATAAATGTTAGGGTCCAATGTACTTGTGGGTGGAAATTCCTATAATTATTTTAAAAATATATATATATATGCATAAGATTAGAGCTTTTAAATAAACTAAAAATATCATTTTTGTTTCTATACTTACGGGTTTGTTAGTTTGTAAATTTCAATGAATCTTAAATAGTTTTTTACAAAAAAAAAATTATTATAATGTCATGGAAGAATTACAATATATTATTTTTTTTTTCCTTTTTTTTTTTTTGGTGAAAAGCTCCTAGTTTAAAGAAAAATTATTTTAAATGACAAAACTTCTTAAAATATTTATAAATATAAAAAAATATCAGAATATATTGGTGATAGACCAAGATACATCACTATTCGTGTGTCTATAATGATATAGATAGATACAGATAGTAGTCAATCATGGTCTATCATAAATAGATTGTGATATTTGCTATATTTTATAAATATTTTGATTCATTTTTTATATTTTAAAAACAGGTCTAGTTAATAGTAATTTTGAAAATCATCAATAAATTAGACAATAGAGATTAAATTTAAGGTTTATTAAAAGTGTAGAGACTAAAATTACTTGAAGACGAGCAATGACTACTGGGTTAACTCCAGCCAACATTTCTCTTGCAAATTCTTCATCAGTGCTCCATGCACTCTTATCCACTATTATTCAAAGTCAATAAATTCAGCAAAAAAAAAAAAAATATATCCAAGAAAGTTATGATCCATATAAACATATTCAATAAAAAAAAATATAGAGAGAGTAGGGGTCCGACTGATCCTCTCAAACCTCGAAGTTGACAGCACAAGTCAATATGCATGTCAGTTGAGATATACTTATGTTTGGCTTTTTATTCATTTTTAAACCTTTTATTTTTCTTGCATGACCTCTACAACGAGTCCTCCACATGTGCATTTATAAGAAAGCCCGTACGTAGGCAACACGAGTGTTGCATCCAAATATTAGGCCACGTTAGGTAAGTCATAGATGCCTAACGTCAGTCACGAGGTACCCAATGTACATTATTATTATTATTATTATTTCAATCTAAAAGTTAAAACGAGAATCAAGAAACGACAGACGAGAAACAATCTCGCTTCTTTGTAAGAATTAAAATCAAGAAAAAAAGAAGAAACATATACCCTGAACCAGCTGAGGAGTAGGGAAACTAAGAAATCTTTCACCATCTGTTCTAAAGATTTCTTTAAGCAAAGGAGCTGGAATATTGTCACTGATACTCTCAAGCAAAGTTCTTGGAACAGGTAAACCTTTGTCATAAAGATCAAACACATCATTAAAGTCATCAAATTCCCCTGGTGTCCTATCAAATAGATCTTCCAATTTTGGTTTTATTGATCTTGATATTGCTTTTAAAGTATATGCAAGAAAATCTGACATCTTCAAGTGACCAAATCTTTCATCTCTTGGAACATATACATCTGTTTCATTACTTGAACCTGCTAGTCTACTTTCACTTTTCGGATCTGCCACATGTTCAAATCACAGTCAACAAACTGCTTGACATTTAATTATATTTATAAATATTTTAGTTCATTTTACTAACGAGTATAAAAAATAAAATAAAATAAAATATACCTTTTTTGGACGGTGGTCTTCCAGTTCTTCCTCTACGAGGGTAAGGATACTTAGATGAACCTCCAAGTATAGGACGAGCGAGGTCCAAATTACTATCTGGATCGCCGATATCATTGTATACATCATAATCGTATATTCTATCCCATTCTTTTCTCTCTCCTTTTCCATTTCCTCTAAGGTTCAATAACTCATCTGCCCTATACTTCTGAAGGGGCTTTGGCGTTTCATTAGGAAGGTATGCCTGTATTAACCCGAAAATAGTTCAACTGATTAAAACAAAATATATATATATATATATATATATATATACAATAAATCAAGAAGGATCAGATCCTATATCAGAAAAATAATTTTGCAAATTGCTGTTATATATCTTAATTAATTCCATGGTGAAAGGGCAAGGACAAAGTCCTATTTTGAAACATTAATTATCCCAAACAATGCATAGCCTACTAAGCCAGGGATTCTTAACTATTTTGAAGTATCATATTAATCATACAAACCAATTGTCTTAAACCATTTTATGATATTTAACCATCATGACAGCAACTTGATAGGTCACTAAAATATAAATGACTACATAGTTGATGAACACAGTCAACTTTGTATTGCCTTAATGTTAACATGTTACTCGATCGACATGAAAATAATGAGTTACGACGACGCAACGCTATAAAAAAAATTGCCTCATTAGTACTACGAACGTTATATATAATGATAATTGATATATTAAAGCTTCGAAAAAGTTGTCGTTTCTTAGAATTATTATGACAAAATTTACCTGATTGGTGAAAAAAATACGATCGTTTTGGTATTTATCAGCAGGATAAACCCAAGAATTGCAATCAAAATGGAGTCTTCCATGGCCAGGAACATCCTCAAGAGTGAGGGATTTGAGAAAGAATTCACTAAAATGCTGATTTCTTATGAAGAAAGCACCTGGAATTCCTATTTCTTCATCCCAATCAAACGTAATGCTAAACGCTGTTTCTCCAGCAAATATTGGAATTATTGTATTCCCAATCCAATTCTCTAAATATGCTGCTTCTCCCACTTTCCCTTCAAAATCTTTAGCTGTTTTTTTTTTTAAATTAAAAAAGTTATAAGTTTATAAAAAATAATAAAGAAGAGAGTACAAAAGAGACAAAAAAAAAAGAAAAAAGAAAAAAGCACTTTTCCAAGATTTTTCAAGACAAATATTGCAAACTTTGCATGCATAATTCAACATGCATTGGGCTCCCTCATATGTATATATATTATATTACTTAACTTTTTCTTTTATATTTGTAAGTGTCCGAATTAACATAGTTTTATTCGAAAGATTTTATTTATCATTAGAGGCAACAACCTATTAATGATTTTGTTTGAAAGTTCAAAAATCAAAATAAATGTTTCACTTGGGACAACGTCCATAAATGATTTTGTTTGAAAGTTCAAAAATCAAAATAAAGTATGAAACATCGAAGACAAGAAAAGTAAAATAGCAAAAAACTCACAAGGGTCACCATGTTGAGCGCTAACGAGTCGAAAAGAAACGCGGGATCCTAAAAGTTCATGAATATCATCAAAAACAGTGGAACCAAAATCATTGAAGTCTAAAACATTGTGTCTCATCAAAACCACAGTTCCATGGATTTTCTTTCCTCCATGTTTCAATCCAGAGATAGCTCCCACAATGCTTCCAATCAACATGATAATGAATAATAATAATATTATTATTATTATTATTATTATTATTATCTCTTTCAATTAAAACACTTACCTTTATATCTTTAAGAAGAGAGGATTTTTCAGAACATGTTCTAAAAGCCAACAAAGGCTTTGCAGTTTTATAGACAAAAATATGGCTGTTTTCCTTCTTTTTTTTTTTTCTAATAATTATCGTCATTTTTCTTAATTATTAAAAGCTTTTTCAATGAAGTAGGTTTCGTGTTTCTATCTCTCAAATGTCTCATAAATTTGGGTTTAGAAAAAAATATTAATTTCTTCTCAAAAAGATATTGAGTTTGACTATATATATATGTGTATAAATTTGATTATCACGTTAAGGTACATATCTACAACCAAGAAGTTTAAAGTTTAAATTATCTATCAATCCTTACGATAAATTCTTATGGACAGCAACAAAAAAAAAAATTTGAAACTATTTATAAAATATAACAAAAAATTTAAATTGACAAATTTGATAGATTGTACTATATTTTGTCATTATTTTTTAATTTTTTGCTATATTTACAAAATATTTAAGTTTTTTTTTACAATATTTTGTAAATAATTTCAATTTTTTTGTCATCCATAACAATTTCTTATATATATATATATATATATATATATATATATATATATATTGTTTGATAAGGAGTTAGAATTTGAATAACTTAAGTTTTAAGTTTTGTTTAGTAACTATTTTGTTTTTTAAAATTAAGTCACTAAGGCATTCCTTTTACTTCTAAAATTTTGGTCTTATTATCTGTATTCTATCAATATTTTCAAAAATTAAGTCAAATTTTAAAAAAATAATTAGAAAAAGTGATTTTTAAGAAGGAAATTTGTTTTAAATTACAAAACTATTGAAAATATTTACAATAGCAAAAAATTTAGTCTATATCAATGATAGACTCAAACATCTATCAGTGTCTATCAATAAAGTGATAGATCTGTATTTAAGTCTATAAATTTTGCTATATTTATAAATAAGTTAGTTCATTTTGCTATATCTGAAAACATGCTTTTACAAATTTGTTTTTGTTTTTAGAATTTAGCTAGGAATTCAACGTGTATCTAAGAAAAATACAAACTATCATAAGAAAATGAAAAAGAGAAAACATATCTCATATGTACCATGTTGAAAATTTAATATTTTATTACATATTTTTAAAGTTTAATAATAAATTATTTTATGTGTTAGTTAAATAACTATGGTTGAACTTATAAATTAACCAATATTTTTATTAAATAATATTGTTGGGTGGTAAAGGATATATTGTTTGACTATTTCCTTGTGAGAGTTTAAGTTGGTTGGTTCTATCAATGTCCACGTAATCATGATTTCTACTTCACTTGGCCTTTCTTTTTCAATTTTTGTATTGCTCACATAATAATTTTAACGTAAATTGCACAAACCACTCTTAAAGTACAATGGTAGTTGCAATTATACTCTTCGACAACTTCTAAAAATATTATAATTGGACCAACAAATGATAAAAAAAATAAATTATCAAACCTATATATATAATTAGTATAATTTAAACAATGATATGAGTTTGAGAGTCCAATTTTAAATTTTGGATCAGATTTGATGATTTAATTTATAATTTTGAAAGTTTAAGCATATAATTTGAATTGTAACTATACTATACTTAAGAGATGATTTTTGCAATTTTTTCAAAATTTTAAAAATGTTTATGTAACGCCCCAAGTTTAAGAAGGGGACGTGAATGAATCGGTATCACATCTGAATGAGAGAGATCCTGAGTATATGAAAATAAGGTTAAGAAAGACTTAAAAGAAATGAAAGTTACTACCTACATCAACAAGGTATATCTTTCTTAATATAAGATGCATGTGCTAGGTCGTAGGAGATGTAGAGAAATGTCGTGACAGTTAGAGGCTGAATTTGAGTTCCGAGTTCTGGTCCAAATCCTATACTTTCCATAAGAATTAATGTGTTCATGTACTTTTCACATTACACCCATATAATAATGTTAAATTATGAGAAAAATAAAGTTGTTGCCCACACGTTTACTTCATGAAGAAAAGTAATAATATAATAAACCAATAGGTTAAATTATTATTATTATTTTGGTTTTAATGAACTTTCCCCATTGTTTCAAAATACTATTATTTTTGTAAAAGTTTTAATATTATTAAACAAAATTATTTTTTTAGTTTCTAAGTTTTTAAGTCTTAAAGAATATGTGTTCGTTATTTGAGTTAAAAAAATGTAACTTTTTAATCTCCGTGTTTATGAGAATAAACCCACTTGATTTTCTAGTTTTCAAATTGTACTTTTTTAGTCCCTGAATTTTTGGAAATAATTTTAAAAAATATCTCAAATAACTTTATACTTTTACTTTAATAATTATGTGACATTTTTAATTAGAAGAATCATTTCTAAAAATCATATAATTATTTTTAAAAAATCAAACAAAAATATTTCTAGAATCTTTTAAACCAATTTTTAAAATCTCAAGGACTAAAAAAATACATTTTGAAAATTCAGGGACTAAATTAGCCCGTTCTAAAAAACATGAGTACTAAAAAAGTATATTTTTAAAACTCAGACCAAACACACATATTCATCAAAAACTTAGAACTAAAAGTGTAGTTTTCTCTATTATCAATCAGTATATTGATTTGTCATAAACATTTTAAAACTAGAAATCAAAAGTTTCAAATGCAAATTGAGACCTGAAGCAGTGTAGTGGTGAATCTTTTTTATTTTAACATAAAAAGATTAAAAAAGATTTAAGGTTATCGTGGGTAAATAAGTGCACCAGAATATCTCAACTATGTTTTACACATTTTTAATACTCTCATCGTATCATAGTCCTTTCATTGAATATAAAAACAGTATAAAAGGAAAGAACAAAAAACCCAAACACCGTCGTCGAGAATGTAACAATCTAAATTTTCATCGTCCTAGGTCACTATCACACTATTTCTAGTCCTAAAGCATAGATGTTTTTTTAAATCAAAGGAACAGTACTTATATTATTTTTTAATAATTTACTCATTAATTTATTTCAATTAATTGAAATGACGTTGCGTACCTGTTTTCTATACTTCTTAAAACTCACCAAAAAAAAAAAAATCAATTTTGACCAACATATAAATTTTTTAGAACTACTTTTTTTATGAATTATCAAAGAAAAACATGCGACCAAAAACCCAAGTTGGTCATCAACTATACAATAGTTTTTCGGATAAACTTGTTGTTCGGGTGCGATAATAATACAGTCATAAGAGATGATAGTTATCTTCAATGGTATGAGACATTTTAGGATAAAACAAAAAACTAAATCACGAGGACGGTGAATGCTTAGAGTGGACAATATCATACCTCATTGTAGAGATAAAGATACATCTTAAATACCATCTCAATTAAAAATAATCCTCAGGAGTCGAGTATCGGTCCGTCCTTAAACAAATCTATGTCTCCAATATTATAATGGTTGAATTAATGGAATAAAAAAAAGGACTGAATTAAACTGTTCAATCAATACAAGAAAACTAGGAAGTCAATTTTATATTGTGGTTCGTTATGGTCAGATAAGATCAATGTTTCAAAGAAGTTTGACATAAATATTGAGTTTAATGTTGTGGAAATTACAATAAATAAAATGTTAATGTTGACAAATATTTAAAAAAAAAAGTTTTATAAGTGAATTTAAAATTAATAATTAAATATTTTATTACTTAAAAAAATATTTCACTATATTTTTTAATTGAACAAGTAATATTGTATTAGTACTTTTATTATATTATATATATATATATATATATTATACATTCCTTATAGATACCATCGAATTTAGTTAGATCTGGAGCTTAAACTCGCTTTAACTTTATGTTTTTTATATAATATATAAACTTAAATTAATACCTCAACCAAGTTCAAGTCTCACTCCGTCAACAAAATTTATGCATGCATTAAAACAGAAATAGAGATTGATAGGAGTCAATCGATATTTATTAGTATTTTTTTTTTTTTTGTTATTTCTGTTTCTTTTTTATTATTATTATTTCTGTAAATAGTTTGACATTATTTCTATCTACGAAAATTGCTCCTTCTCACAAACTAAGTGGTGTTTTTCTTCTAGGAACTTTTTTTTTTTTTTGTATCAATTGAGTTTTGTAATCCCATTCTTTTAATATTTATGGCTAGATATAGGAGTTATTGTCAAGGTTCGAAATATCATTACATATGGAAATATCGAGGTCATAATTTTATGGAATATATCAATAAGGATGGGAGTTTTAAGAAATTTTATTGAAATCGATGAAAATTGTTATAATTAGTTAATAAAAATTTGATTGTCACTTAATTAGACAATAATTAACCGTTTTTAATCATTATTATAATAAAGTAAAACAATATTTAGATGTATATTGTAAAATATCTACAACTGTCCATGTGAGAGCATAAATCTAAAAAAGAAATGAAAAAAGAAAGCTTTGGATGTTGAAAGAAACAAAATTCACATTAATTAAATTTTGAGGTAAAATGTAAGAATTCAATGATTTTTTTTATAATAATTTTCCACAAATTTAGTCGATGTATTTTAAATAAATTAAAAATTTAGTCTTCAAAATGAATGTTTATCTAAATTTATTAAATAATTATCATAATTTTCATGCTACACAAGTCGTTGTGTGAATATATTTTCAAACTTGTTTTGATTCATATTTTGATTAAATCTTTGTCTTACCATTAAAAAATTAGTTTTAAGGAAAAAAAATTCTTCCAGTTAAAAAAAGTTAAAAATATTTATAAAATATAGTAAAAAAAACTTATATGAACAATGAAAAAATGGATAGATTTTACTATGCTTCGTAAATAGTTTCACTTTTTTTACTATATTTAAAAATACCCAAAAAAACAACATATAATTGGTATTCAATTTAGAAATAACTCTTTTCAAAGAAAAAAAAGTGAGTTAAAAATTCAGATAATAAAATTCTTGAATAAAGGAAGAAATGGGTTTGAGACCTTTAGTTTTAGTTGTTAGGGCGTATTTGATAATCATTTTTTTCTATCTTCATTAAATTTATTTAAATTCTTTTAACTATTAAAAAAAAATCTTTTTTCATTTTTTGGAGCTTGACTTGAATGTTAAAAGACAATCCGAAATAAAAAAAAAAAAAAAAAAGAGCAATGATTTTGATGAATGTGTGCATTTAGCCTTTAAATTCTAAAAATGTCCCTTTTTAATCCCCACGTTTATAAGAATAGATCCATATGGTCCTTGAGTTTTAAAAATATACAATTTTGAGCTCCCGAGATTTTAAAAATAGGGTTATAAAAGGTCCATAGAATTTTTTTTGTTTAATTTTTTAAAATTAATTATATAATATTTAAAATTAGAAAAAATAGTTTTAGAGAGGATATGATTTTAGAAATTATTCATTTAATTTAAAATGTCATATGATTATCTAAAACAAAAGTATAAAGTTATTAGATGGATTTTTAAACTTATTTTATTTTTTTATTATATCCGTGAGTGTCTGGGCCAGCTTACATGCACCTAGACTAATCTTGTGGACAACCCACCATGAATTTTAAACTTATTTTTAAAAGCTCAAAGACTAAAAAAATACATTATGAGAACTCAAAAAACCAAATGGATCTATCTTATAAACCTAAGGACTAAAAAATACATTTTAAAACTTAGAAAATAAATGCACATATTCATCAAAATTTGGAGACTTTTCTCTTTTTAGACACCAATAATAAGTGACACTAGTATTATTTATAGACTTAATTTTCAAGAAAAAAAAATAAGAATCCAAATAGTTATCATGCATTAGGATAGGAATTAGGATGACTTTGCTTTTGAAAAAAATAATTATTAAAATAATAATCCAAAGTCATAAATATAGGATATTTTGATAAAAGAAATACTTGAGAAAGCTAAGAATTCTAAAATCAAAGAAATCTAAATCGGATTGGTCTAAAGTTAAAAAAGAAGATCGTCTCAATAACTAACTACGAAGTCATTGGTTTAATTAATGGTAACCACCTATCTAAAAATTAATTTACGAACAATTTCGCACCTAAATGTTGTAAAGTCAAGCAAAAACAGAGCTTAACCAAATACATCTATGCAAGTAATATAGTAATTCTAGTATTTTGTTCCATAAAATAAAAAAAATAAAAAAAACATTAATCAAATGCATGTATGTATATAGTAATAGAAATTTAAGTGTACCTTATTGAAAGAGGAGTTTTAAATGGAGACACTATTGGGAATTCCTTTTCCAGTTAACCCCTCTTCACTAGATGGATGAAGCAAAGTGTAAGGCATCAGAACTGGTCCAACTCTATTTCTCAATGTCAAATCTTCATTTCTTTTCATGATTCCATCTTCTATCTCGGCCAACTTTTTCCCGAACTTCTTGAACGCGTCCAGCACTTCTTTGTCTGTAGTCCATTTGGGGGAGTCTCTTTGGCCGAGATAGACTTCATCAGACGAATGCCTTGACAATATCTCTATTAACGAGATGCCGAGAAGAGTTTGCAGTTGAGCAGTGATTGTTCTTAAGAAGGCTTTCTCGGGGTTGGTTTCGAGTTCTTTATACTCTGGAGTGCCTTCCTCCGGCATGAATTTTCGACTTATAGTTGGTCGATTGGGAAGATAACCTGCGTAAGGATATTGTCCGAAGTTTACTGCAGCATGAAGAGCTGAAGCAATCCATATGATGATAGTGCATGTGTCTATTAACTCTTCAACATTCTGCATCTTAGGCCACCATGGTTCGTCTTTCTTGTCACCATGCCCTTCCTCTCTAAGTTCCTTCCACCAACACTGAATTTCCGGGTCATTCCGTACCGCTTCATCGGTCTTGTAATAGAAAGAACAATAATCTATAACCCATGTCTTGATTGCTGACCAAATCTCAAGTCCATCGACAGCATACGGATAGTCCTCAATTACGAGACGAAGTCCATGTGGAGAATTTGAATCCTCAACTGCCATTCCTCTAAACGAAACAATGATTTTGAACAAGTTAAATTACTGGTTCGTAAAGTATCCGAACATGTTTAACTTAAAATCTACTCGCAACCTAAGAATCACCCAGAACGATACATACAGTACGACACAAACATGACTGAGACATTATTTTTTAAAAATCTAGAACATGAAACAGTAAAGACAGATTTATTATAATATACATTTGTTTAAAATATATATTATTTTTATATCAAAAGAAAATTCAAAGTAAATGGGTTGATGCATTTTCATGCCTACAAAATTTAGTTGGATTTCACACTCAAATTTTATTATTATTGACATATATGCATCTATTTAGTCTACCAAACAAGTGTTTTATCCATGTCTTGAACATTTTTTCTACTAACAAGTGTCTGATACATATCAACAAATATCCAGTAGGGACAAGTTAACCAAACTTAAGTGCTTGTGCTTCTTAACTCCCAACAATCTCCTCTGTCATACGAAACCAATTAATTTTTAAACAGACTAATGTCCAATACCAACTAAAACTATGAATTTTGTACCTCTTGATGAGATCTGCAGGGAGTGCTTGTTCATGAAACGCCCAGTCCTTATATAAAACAGCAGACATCTCCATTGCATATTTGGATGGAAACACTGTTGCTTCCAAAATGCCACCTGCATTAATGAGTAACTGTCTAGCAAATGCATTTATATTCATGGTATCTCGAAAGTGAGGATGGAGCAGCTTGAAAACTGGATGAAGAACGCTTAGTTGTCGGTTCGTTGCAATTACAAATGGCTCAATTACAGCATGAGTATTCAACCTACAAGAAACCAAAGTTATATTCAACAATCCATATGATTTAGAACTATACTCAAATTTTCGGTCCACGTCACACAAGAGTTATACCAATGGCTGATGAGTTGATGATAGCCGGAGTCATTTACAGCCGCATAAGCTTTGGCGAGTTGCCAAATTGAACTACCAACCCCTTGTTCAGCTGGAAAGAAAACCTTGCTAACCACTCCAAATTCGTCACCTTGAGGATTTGGCAAGTTCAGTTCGATTGCCAATGGCTTCAGAGTTCCATTTTCTTGAAGAAAAAGTATGGTTCTGCTGGCATAAGTCTTTGTGGAAGTTGTATTTATTCGTCTAAGGTATGGCATTAGTGAATCATGATGATCCAATATGAATAACCTGTTCTTCTTGATTGCCTAAACAACCAAATTACACAAAAATAATATCAGCTATTTATTTTCTAAGAATCAAACCTTTTTTTTATTATGCACTCAATGATGATAATTCACTCACCTCTTCTACCGTAAGTCCATCCAAGTTATGTATTATCTGTTCTTCAGTTATCTTACTGTTTTGATCACCATAAACTTCAGGGTCAAGCTTGCTTCTTGGTGGAAAGTCCTGCAACTCAACGTATGAATATTCACTTCAAGGAAACCAAATTTTCAAATGAAATAATGAACTCATCCTCACATCCCACGTTTTATATCTTTCTCCGTGAGAAAGACACTTAGACTTTAAAGTTCAAATGAATTCAGAGGTATAATAAATTTAACAATTTTTCATTTAGTCTCTAAGTTTCGAACGGTCACACGTTTAATCCTTAACTTTTGAGTTTTGTTTCAATTCAGACCTTTGGTTTCAAAATGTAACAATTTTACCATTATTTTAGTTTTGTTTCAACTTAATCCCTTGGTCTCAAGATTTACACTTTTAAACTTGATTTTTCACTAAATACTCACTTTTCGTCCTTAGTGTTAACATTTCTTGATTAATTTAAGAGAATTATCATCAACCAAGTTTCATTATTTTATATCAAGTATAGATTAAAATTACAAACATTTTGAAACTTAAGGACTAAATTATAATTAAACTCTATATCTCAAAATCTAAATGTATAACATTTTGAAATCTAGGAACCAAGTGGAAACTAAACCCAAAACTTGAGACTTCAAAGGTATTCTTTTTTTCTTTCCTAAATTTGAATACTGAGGTAGTTATAGATTGATGAGAGAATACTTGGAGACGACGAATGACTACAGGGTTCATTCCAGCCAGCATTTCTCTACCAAATTCTTCATCAGTCCTCCACGCAGTCTTATCCTCTGCTACAAAAATCATTAAATTCATCAGAAAATTGAACCGAATAAGAATCCTAATAAGTTACCAAACACTTGAAACTTCAAATACCTTTAATCACTTGAGGCAAAGGGAATTTGAAGAGCCTTTCACCATCAGTTCTAAAAATCTCCTTAAGAAAAGGAGCCGCAATGTTTTCCCTGATAACCTCAAACAAACCTTCCGGCACTTGAAATCCTCCTTCATACAGATCAATAACATCCTGTAAACTATCGAATTCACCCGGAATACCTTCAAAGTATTCTTCGAGACCAGGTTTAATGAACTGAGAAACTGCCTTCAACGCATAAGCAAGAAAATCGGATAACTTCAAGTGACCAAATCTCTCATCTCTCGGAACATAAACATTCAAGCTCTTAACAAGTGGTATTCTGCTCTCAGTTTCCGGATCTGAAAATGAAACTGAACCTATGAAACAAATGTTTTTTATTCACAATGAACGGAAAATAGTGGAAGAGATTTATATTTTGTTGCCTGATTTGGTGGGCGGTCGTCCGGTTCTTCCTCTTCTAGGGTAAGGATAGGTGGTTGAGCCACCGAGGACCGGACGAGCGTATTGAGGAGCTTTGTCGGGATCAGCGAGATCGTTGTAGAGAGCATAATCGTAAACTCTATCCCATTCTTGAAGTTGGCCATTGCCGTCTCCTCTCAAGGTCTGTAATTCGTCTTCTCTGAATTTGCGAAGTGGCTCCGGTGTTTCACTTGGAAGATAGCTCTGTCAACACTCAATTCAATTTCGATCAAACAAAATTTTAACAAATAATAAATTTTAATTAGAACTATTTTCAAATGAGAGTGGAGCATCCATCGGAGGTACTTTTCAAACAATACCGAACCCAGAAAATCACCCTCCATTTAGAAAATGTTCAAACATGATGAATTAGTACAAACAGAGTGGATCAGTTTATGTCGATTTAAATTTTTAAACTTTTTTTTTACGATTAGACTCGATTTTCAATTTACATTGTTCATTCTATAAAGATAAACTATAGTGATATATACACTATGACTCCGACCATATTATATTTTGATATATTTGTAAATATTTATTTAAAATTTTTTCTTTAATTATTTTTTAAAAATAATAATAATAATAAATTTATAAAAAAAATATTATTGTGATGATATGTCATTTTGTTGCTCGTATTTGTAAGACAGGCAAATAAATCTTAAATTTAGTTAAGTTCAATTTTTTTTCATAAACTTTTAAAATATATTTACATCATTAATGTTTATTTTTTTTCATGAAAAGTTAATTTCAAATACCAAAGTGATTAACAAAAAAAAATTGAAGTAGAAGTATAAAAAGATTAAAATTGATGGACTAAAAATGTAACATTCTAAAATCTATAAATCAAATAAAAATTATATTTAAAATTCACCGGTAAAAATATGTCAATTTTAAAACCAATGACTATTTAAAAACTAGACTCAATAGTAAACTACCGACCAAAAGATTCCTTTTTTTCCCTTAAAATACTATGAGTTATTACACACTCAAGTTAAAGTGAGTTTAAGGTTAATTGGCACGACCTTCCATTCTAAAGGCTAAAGATTCGATTTTCTTTTTCACCATTGGTGTACCCAAAAAGATTTATTATCATTATTATTATTATTGCCAAACAGCAAGCTTGAGCTCAAAAACATTTTTCTCTTTAAAAAATTAATATAAAAAATAATTCAAATTTGAAGAAAAAAATTGTGACGTAGAAAATTGTTTTCGTAAGTACACCAATGAGCAACTTTTGTAAATACTTAGAAAATCAATCCAAACAAACTTTTAAAGTGGAAAGAAAAAGAAACACCGACCTGGTTGACGAAGAAGATACGATCTTGTTTGTAGTGACGAGACGAGTAAATCCAAGAGTTGCAAAGAAAAAAGATTGTTGTTCCATGAGGAGGAAGATGTTGAAGAGTGAGAGATTTGAGATAGAATTGAGTATGATGATGATTTGTAATGAAGAAAGCACCAGGAATCCCCATTTCTTCTTCATCCCAATCAAATCTAACCCTAAATGTAGCTTCCCCAGTTGTTAATGGAGTTTCTGTTGTTATCCAGTCCTCCAAGTAGGCTTCTTCTCCCACTTTTCCTCTCAACCCATTTGCTATACAATTTAAAACAAAGTGTTCGTCTGTCGTATTAAATTCTCGTTGTCATCTCATATATTTTTCATGAGTTTGACACAAACATGTAAAATAAATCACCTTTTTCATTATATTCGTAAAAATAATTGTGACACTTAAAATAATAAGCAATAAAATATCGTTAATATAAATAATAAACGTGTTAACTTGTTTAAAAAGTAGACATATTTTTTATTTACTTTTTTTGTTTTTATAATTTTTAGAAGTATCTAATTGTGTCAAATACTTTTTATCAATTCTCATAAAATTGAGACATCATCGTCGTTTATGTTGTTGTCGATATTTTCAACATAAAAGCATCAAATTAAGTATATTGTTACTGATATTTCAATTTTCACCTCCTCGTTGAATACGGGAGGGAAATAGATGTTTAGATTACCATAATCTTAAAAATACACTTCATTACAACGAGAAACTAACAGTAGAAAAAAAATTATCGTTAAACATAGAAAACATTTGATGAGGATAAACAACATCGTAACAGACATCACGCATTCCTCCTTCGAGAAATGACTTTGTGATAAAAAAAGATGCACAGGAACACGTACCAAAGAATAATGGGTGACAAAATTACAAAAACGATTACGATAATAATAATAATAAAACTTGCGAAAACATTTGACAAGTGCAACGGTAACATCAACCCTGTTGTTTGTTTCAAGGTATGTTTAGATAACTTTTTTCTAAGGATTTTTTTTTTTCATTTATTCTCACAAATTATCGTTTTTTTTTTTTTTTATTAAAAACGTTTGAAGTTTTGTTTTTCTCTTTATCATTTTAATATTTTCTAAATTATTTCATCATAATATTCAAAATAACTTGTGCCATTTAAAATGCAGTAGACTGTATCCTTAAAAGTAACAATAAATAAATGAATATGACACCTTCTTTTTTAAAAAAAAAATAATAAATATGAAACTATTTTTAGAAAAAAATGTATAAATATGAGAGACTTTAGGTTGATAATTATGACAATATATAAATTATTGTTTTGGGTCATATTCCATATTTGATATTTAATTCTTTTTGCCCCTTTTTGTCTTATTTTTATTTTTATTTTTTCTTCTTTCTTGTTCCCTAAGTTATATTTACCAACACAAAGAATTTCCATAGCTTCTTTTGGAAAATTGAAAATTTTCTCAAAATTCTTGGTTTTGTTAGGCTAAAAATGAAGGTGAAGTAGAGGGGCTTCCAAAGAAAAAATTGGGTTTTGATAGAAATAATAATAATAATCTCTAACTTGGAGGTCGAAAAAATAGTAAATTTTATAATTTATGGACCAAAATGAAAATTAGAAACAAATTTCAAGGATTAAATGTGTAAACTTCTTGAAATACTTTTTACAAATGTGTTTGACCAAAAGTCAAATTATATCATACATTTTATGAAGTGCACCGACTTAAAATTTAACACATGATTTGAAACTATTGATGATTGATCCATGAATTGATCGAATCATATTCTTAAAAAAATAAATAAATAGAAAATAAAAAAAAATTGTCCAAAATAGTAAAATAGACAAAATATTGACACTTCATACAAAAATTAAATGTTAATGAATTTTTATTTATTTTTATAAAAATATAAAGTTTTGGTTTTGGTCTTTTATATTTTTAATTATAAAAAATTAAGCTCAAATTGGTAAAAAAAAAAAAGAATAAATCAATTAAACTTTATTTTGTGTTCATATTCCTAATCAAACTTTCCTATAAATTATTAATGGCAACAAAAGGCCAGCTGGGGTATAATTATAATAATAAATATAAATGTTAAAACAAGATATATTAGCATTACTATATTCTAAAAAATAATGGGTTATATTACAAATTTTAATGACTAAAATATAATTAATTTAGTAATATAAAGATGAAAAAGGAACCTCAAAGGTCATACAACGTAACCAAAATATTTTAAACTAGCATAAATGTAAAATGTGAAAGTAGAACTTTGAATTGCTCGAATCCTATTCTTAAAAAAATAAATAAATGGAAAATAAAAAAAGTTGTCCAAAGTAGTAAAAT
>JBBPDJ010000019.1:13057391-13077531 GCA_037974625.1 Cucumis cinereus
ATATTTTGAAAATATATAAAACGAGTATTGTTTTTTTAGTATAAAAAACTATGGAATGACAAATTAAACCTTATACCTTTAAAAACGAAAGTATTGTCAATACTCGTTAAGTCGAACTCACGTATGAATCCAAGTATTATGCTTGTTGATAAAAGGGAAAAACTTATAAGCCAAGCTTTAATGTCACTAACCTCAAAAAAAAAAAAAAAAAACATTCCATGTCCACTAATATATTCTTAGATTGAGAATGTGTTAACTAAAAGGGTCAAAAGAAAATGGACCAAAAAAAAAATGTGATAAATAGAAAATGAGAGAGAGACTTATACACTAAGAAACAGAAATTGCAATAATCTTTCAAATCCATTATTAATTGGAGAGAATTATTCAACGTGACATGTAATTTAGTTGTGTCTCTAAACGTATAAAGCTATTAGTCACGTTGTTTAGTCAGCTTTCTCTCGAGAAATTTTGTAGAAAGAGGTGAGAGAACGAACGATGACTCGAGGAAGACTCGAGGGAAGAAGAGGAACTTACATGGATCTCCATGGAGTGCACTAACAAGTCGAAGACAAACCCTTTTGCCTACAAACTCATAGAGTGTATCAAGAAAAGAAGCATGAAAATCATTGAAGTCCAAAACATTGCTTTTCATCAAAACCACTTCCCCTAAAAGCTTCTTCTTCTTCTTCTTCTCTTCTTTTGAAGAACCCATTTTAACTCTCTCTCTCTCTCTTATGAAGTATACCACCAAAACACTCACCTTTTCTTAAAGGCTTTAAATATATAATTTGGTTCCTAAGAAGAATATATTCATATCTATTTATACCCACATACACACAAGACAGGCAAACTCAATAATTGACCCGTTTACCCGACCCGACTCGACTCGTCACCCGACCCAACCCAACCAATTGTTATTGCTATTATTCACCAACAACCCCTTGGCTTGAGTAGTTTTTTAAGGGCTGCAATATTATCCATTTATAGGTTCTTCTTTTTTCCAACCTACATGTTTTAAAAAAGAAATATTATCGTTTTAGTTTTAAGAGCTTTTAATACTAACTTAATAAATTTATTTACTTTTTTAACAGTGTGAAAGCAGCTTGAAAAAAATAAATTTTAAAATAAAATATTTGATAAAAATAGAATTATGTTTCATATTTTCAAATATACATATTTTAATCCATAAAATTAGAGTAATTGCAGTTGCTTAATAAAATATTTTAATAACTAATTAATGAAATTGGTTTATGTTAAAAGTTTTGTATAGTTATAGTTTAAGAGGTGGTACGTGGGTTGGGGGTTCGGCTTGGTCGACTTGGCTATCCAAATGATTCGAATAGGGTCTCCAACCCAACACCTAAAATTAGGTTAGATTGTTGGGTTATTTATTTATTTTTCTTTTTTATTACGTTCTTTATTAACTTAGAATGCTTAAATTTATGTACAACACGTACTTAATAACTAAAATTTCATTTAACTCAAATGTTAAATACTAAAATTCAAGATATCTATTAAAAACTTTATACAAGCATTATAAAGATATATATGAGCTATATGATATTTTAAAGTTATATAATAACATATATAAAATTTCATAATATTAGAAATTTTGGTAGGGTTGAATCAATCCAAATTTTTAAAAGTGTAACACCGACCTAATTAAACCGAAAAAAAAAAGATTAAAAAACTCAACCCAACTCAATCCAAGATTATTATGTGAAGAAAAAATTCTTTAGAATCTTGAATAGTAATTGAGATATGAAATGGTCCGACAGTGACTTATAAGTCTTGATTTTTGTTTGAATTTCTAAAAGATTTATATGTTCCATGGTCATTTTAAAATACTTGGGAAAGTTCGAGGATATTATTGTAACGTTAAAAATAGGAGAATAATTTTAAAACAGATGACAAAGTTCACGAGTATTTTTGGTAATTTATCCCGAAAATTCTACATTCTCTCTTTCCTCCCTCCTAATTCCCTTTGAGCAAAGTAAAATCGTGATAGAGAAATTTTTTTTAAAAAAAAAAGTACTAAAATTTAAAAATCAATAAGGAATAATTTGGTCCCCATTTGATTTAATTAAGAACACAACTTTTTAAAAAGCAACCTTTCAATTTTGTTTTACACATCACTATCTCCCTGCTACAAAAAGTCTGGAAGTATGGTTGGTTATAATAATTGCATACCTAAACTTTTACCCCGTAAAAATTAAACCCTTCAAACTTTTAAAAATCGTAAAAGCTAAAGATTGGACTCATGTCGAGAAGTGGAATCACTCATAAGAATTTCAAAACCAAAACCAGAAACTCATCGTTCATCTTTTGGCATGTTTGGTACTAATTTTCTTGATCTTCTCATTCTACGTGTGTGTATATATATATTTAACAATATGTAAGATTTGGAGAATTGAATATCTAACTTTAAAGTTGATAGTACAAATATTATGTCTTGAGTTACGCTCATTTTAGCTTGTAATATATAGTTTTTTTCTTCTTCTTTCGAGTTTAAACGGAAGAAAAGATGTCGAACCATTCAAGTTAGGCTCTTTCAAATGTAACTTTTTCTCTCTATGCATGGACTATGACATATTTCTCTTAAATTTCATTTTCATAGATTTCTTTTAATAAATAAAATGTAGTAAAGTTTCAAAACTAATATAAATATACATCTACTACAAATCATTTTCCTAGCCCAAAAAATAAAAAATAAAAGCACTGCCAAATTAGAATCAAAATTTCACAAAAAACCATGGATGTGAGATTTGTAATTAAATGAGTTAAACGGGTAAGGTGGTGTGTTTTGGAATACATTTTTAAGTGTTTAATTTAAAAAATAAGTAAGATTAACAAAACAGAAAATTAGAAACTATTCACGAAATTTTTAAAGAAAATCTTAATTGAGAGGCTAAATTCATCTGCATGATAAAATTTAGAGATATAATTGAAAAATCTACGTAAGTTTCATACGATGTTTAATCGAACAAAACATCCGAAAAAGTATAAATTGATTCACGTAAAAGAAGTTTGAGTTTGAGTTTTTATTAACACAATCCAAAATCTATGTATTCAATAATCTTTATGGGATAAATTTAAAAGGTCTTAATTATGCTAATTAACATCATTAACTAAACAATGACATTTCATATCTCTTATTATTCAATAAACGTTTGACTAATTGACACAACTAGTGGACCATTAAGCAATAAATAAGGCTTAATAGAAATAAATAATAGACCAACTCACACATTACTATAATTATAATCAATTGGAAACATCAAGAACTTATAACTCCAATTTTTTCTAATTTCATTTACTTACCAATCTCGACACGTAGCATTTCATATAAACACAAACTTAAATTATCGACTTCGAAGTCAGATGTTTTCATTCAATTTCATATATTAGTCAAAAAAGAAAACATCAATTTTCAAAAGTGAAAAAAATTAGAAATTGGACATATATATATATATATATGTTAAAAAAAATTTCGTAGCTTTTTCAAAAGTCAAATAAACCAAGTGTAAAAGACAAGAACGAAAAAAATTAAGAATAAGAAAAAAAGCCAGAAAATGTAAGTGAGTAAGAACCACAACAAGAGTTAGAAAAGTGAGACAAAGCAAGAACAAGAGTCAGAAAAATCTCAACACATGTCTAGAAACTGAACTAAAACTAAAACATGTGCGAGAAAACAAAACAATAATCGAAAAAAAAAAAATCTCGATGGTACTTGAAAAAATTTTTATAAAACCATTAACTTTAGGACATGTTTGGGAGTGATTTTGAAATGTCAACAATTACTTTTGATTTTTTAAAATCATTATCTATAAAGCAGGCTTCTAATACTTTAAATCGAATTTTGATAATATTAAAATGGCACATAAGCGAATTTTAAGTGATTAAACACGTGTTATGAAGTAATTTTAAACAACGATTTTAATATCATTTTTAAATATGCACTTAATAAATAAATTTTAAATCATTCATACGAAAACTTCCTTAAAAATTCAGAGACCAAACACAAATATTATTCATCAAAACTTAATGACGAAAAAGATAATTTCTCCAAAATAATTTTTTCATGAAAAAGAAAGAGATGAAATAATAATAATAATAATAATAATAATAATAAGAATTCCTCAAAGAGAGAAAAAGAAAAAAAAATCTTGATCATTTGTTTTTAAAAACGTGATGTAGTAAAACAATGGTGTTTTTCTTTTACAATTTCGTTAGGGTTTGGTTTCTTAATATTTGCCATATATTTTAGATTTTTTATAGAAAAAAGAAACATAAATATGTTCGTAAAAAGAGAAAACGCATTGTTATTTGATGGAAGATGTGTTTACGAAAAGTGTATTTGTTATTTTAATTTGAACGGAATACACAAAAGATATTTTTGTTCATATTTATTGTATTTTTATTTTTGAAAACATAAAAACAGACACGAATCATACCTAAACTTTTGAAAGGTTCACGACGTTACTGTAGTCGGATTAAAATACACCCAACCATGTGTGAGAATTATTGGAAACCCTAATGTACCCAACCACAAGTCATATGTGTAGTTTTGGAAATA
The DNA here is from genome assembly GCA_037974625.1 of Cucumis cinereus. Taxonomy (NCBI): domain Eukaryota; kingdom Viridiplantae; phylum Streptophyta; class Magnoliopsida; order Cucurbitales; family Cucurbitaceae; genus Cucumis; species Cucumis cinereus. The sequence continues at coordinate 13,061,968 of JBBPDJ010000019.1, forward strand.
AGTATTATTGTTATTGTTAAAACCTAATTTAACCAACCCAAGTCATGTATGGTTATGCTTGGAAAGAAGTTAAGTGAAAACTAGATGTACCCAACCCAAGTCATTTGTGGTTGCACTCAAGTCACAACCCCCATCTTATGTATTTGATAATTTACTTATATTTTTTAGTATATAGAAAAATAATTTTTCTTATATATATATATATAAAAAAAAGCTAACTAATGATATAATAAATTACGTTGTATGATCGGAATGATAAAATAGAAATTTATGAAATTTTAAAAGAGCAAAAGATGGTTCGAACATGTAGTCCAGCTGTAGATTGTGTTGTGTTTATATTTATGGTCAAATGATACTCATACACGAAGACGTGTTTTAGAATACATTTTCAAAAATCTAATTTAAAAAATAAATCATTTAAAAAAATTGAAGTGTTTGACAATCATTTTTTAATGTATTTTAAACATTTTTCATTAAAAGTTTTTGAATAAAAATGTGTATTTTTAATAAGAAGGAATTTTATTTTATAGTCAATCCAACGGTCACTGTTTAAATGAATTGGACGAAAGCATATGTAGTTTCATAATATGTAATAAACCTTTTTTATGCGAACTTTGATTGCAGTTATTTCGCAGAAATTTTTCTTTGAAAGAAAAGAAAAACCGATCAATTTACCCGTGATTCAACTTTTATGTATTTAGCTATTGAACCTAAAAGTTTAAAGTTCGAATTTTCCAATTAAGCCCCAATAGAGGCTCAAGAAGATTAATAGAAAATTATTAAACTACGAGTTTAGTCTTTAAAAATTCAAGTTTGTGTCTTTCTTCAACTCTACAAAACAATAAGTTAAATTTTATGTCTAAAAGATCCTTGAACTTAAAATTGTCTAATAATTCCTTGAATTTCTAATTTTGTATCCAATAAGGAACTTCAATTTTGTGGCAATCAACTGATCAACTTTCTTAGAAAAATAAACGTATTAGACGAGAAATTAAAAGTTTAATATCGTATTAGATACAAAATTTAATTTTGTCCAAAAGGTTCGTTAATTTTTAAAAATGTTGAAAATCCTAAAAACCTACATTAATTATGTACAAACATACCAAATCTGTAATTTAAGCTAAAATGTATATCTTGAAAATCTTGATAGCAAGCAAAAGTAACACAAACAGACACCCTTACACCCCTAATTCAATCTTTATGGACATAACTTCTAGGGGAAAAAGAAGTTTGTTTACAATGTTTTTTGCTTAAATAGACATGTTTTTTAACTTCCAAGAACACTCAATCTACAGTTAAACATAATAGAGCATCATCGTCTTCAAGTAAATATGAAAATACATCATATCATACATATATATATACACAATAATGAAACAAGGCCAAATGCCTCACTCAATTGATAGCAAGAATGTAGACGTACATACCAATCAGCCAAGGAGTGAATTTGGTGTTGGATATGGATTCTTAATTTCATCATTCTTTGTGGATACGGAGAGGAAGATACTGAATAATTTACAAACTATCTGTACTCCAAAGCAACAATCTGCCTTTGTGAAAATTAGGCAATGCTCAAATGCCTCTCCCACCTGATGTCCTCGGCGAATTCTGTAAGAGCAGCTCGAGGATCGCCATTGGAAATGGATAAGTAATATTGGGCGGTTTCGTCGTCGACCATCATGCTTCGACTCAATGAATGAAGTACCCGCTTGTTCACTTGAACAGAAGACGTACCTTGTTCGGATGTCACTTTACTATACAAATGTTGGGTCATGGGGATTCCATCCAAATATAACACTGCAACTTCCCGTTTTGCGATAGCATCCATCTCGATGTAGCATATACTGTTAATGAGTATATTGGGATTGCCAATGGGGATTAACAATCTTTCTCTTGAGTATATGCCATGGTCACTCATCATGTTGTTCAGACGTTTTATGTCTGTAACCTACAAGAAAGATATATATATACACACACACAAAATTAATACACCAAAGTCCATAACCATAAAAAAGTATTCATCTCAACAATGCAACGTGTACTATGTCATGTTATTTAGACGTTGTATGTGTATAACCTCCACGAACAATATATGTAAACAAGATTAATCCACCAAAGTCCATAGTCATAAAAAAAAAAAAAAAAGATTGATCTCAAATTGAACTTGACCCTTCCTAATTGATTTATTACAAGGGCTTGGGAGTGGGGCAAAAAAAAAAAAAAAAACTAGTTCACTCTTCATTCTTGTTGCAAGTTAATGTTGTGAAAGATATACAAGTTTCAACTATTGTAAAGACTGATAGTTTCAACAACACAACCAAGTCCATGGCCACCAAAAACAGCTGCTTTCAACATTTATACTTGATACTTCCTAATTGATATTTTACAATTTACAAGGATTAGGAAGCATGTGTAAAAATGCATTCTTCATTCTGTAACCCACGTATTGAGGTGAAAGATATAGAAGTTTCACACAAGTGATATGATTGAGAAGTTTCTCCTCCATTTGCCATTTCCTGAGAAGGGGCGTTAATGGGTGACCGAGGTGTATGCTATCATGTGGAATCTTAGGGAGAAAATGAACGAAGTGTTTAGAGGGTTGGAAAGGAAACCTAATGCTGTGACTTTTGAGCTCTAAGATTCATTCTTTGGGGTTCGACTTCGAAGCTCTTTCTTTACTATTCTAGAGGCACTATTTTGCTTGATTGGTTCCCTTCGGTTTTTCTTAATTCTTTCATTTTTTCCCTCAAAGAAAGTAGTTTATATATATATATATATATTAGTTTCAACTGTTATTCAGACTGCTGGTGATTTCAATAATGTATCAAAGTCTATAGCCATAAAAAAGAGTTCATCTCAACAAGGGAACATGAATGTCCTTCTTAATTGAACTTTGCAAGGAATCAAGAGTTGGGAACACAAACAACAGAGTATGAAGTACAGATATCTTTTAAAGGTTAACAAATTTCAATTAATGTTAGGACTTCAAAGCAGCAGTGTCTTCAAGATCAATGTTAAAGAAATCAAGTATCTATAACTACATTGCTGCAATAAACCATATAGCTACAAAAGGAGTACTGAAAGTTCAAAGTGTTATCTGTACTCTAGTTCCCTTGCTTTCAATTCGTATGTTTCCACATCCAACATATAAACAAAAATTCAGTAAGAGGGCTTCGTTTGAACAGCCATAAATCTATCGCATCATCGTGTTTTTCAGAAAAAATAAGGAAAACTGATGATCCCAGCTTCTTAAAATTGAATAGATTCTCAGAAATTCTACTAGTGCTTTCCCTAATTTCCAGTTACCTTCTCAAGAATAGTCTTAATAATATTCGAAGCCTGTACCTGAACAGAATACTTGACGGCTAGACTAGCCAAGCTATCGCCGCGGAGAATTCGATGAGAGATCGCAAACTTCCGAAGGCAATTATCTCTCCAGAAGCCCCAGGAGCTCGGTTTCCCGACCACATCCTTCACCTTCCACGGCGCTTTGAAAGCTCCGGAGACAATTTCCTGATCGGAAGCAACGGAGTGCCATAGACGGCAAACGCAGCTGGAACGAGCCAAGTCGGGGATGGAAAGGTTCTCGAAGATGAGACGGAGGATGTCGCGGCAGGAGAGGGCGAAAAAGTGAGAGTTCATTGGGGACAGTATGGCAGTGGAAGGATCCGCCGGTGGAAGTTGCAGCGGTGGAGAGTGAACGGGCGGCGAGGGATTGAGGTGCCTGAGGATCTCAACGTCGTCGTCTTGTTCGCAACAGCATCCCATTTTAGAGTGAGAGAGAGAAAGAAATGAATGGTTGTTATTTGTTGGATTTTATTTGAATAAAATTACAATAGATTGATAAAGGGTAGGATTGGAAATATTTCTAAAATTAGTACAAGTGTCCACTCCATTAAATTTAATTCACTCTTTTTAATTGAAGTACCGAGGTGACCATGATAGACAGTTCGATTGATTGAATTCAAATATATTTTATCCAAAATGTAATTAACTAAAAAATAATAATAAAAACATATGAAGTGGTGGCCGGGACCGGCAGGACGAAGTGTAGTTGAAGGACCTTATCTTGTCTCTCTCCGACGATGCACTCACTACCGTCCCAAGCGATTCGACCTCTTTCACTCTCTTCATCATCTTCAACCTCTCTCTACCTCCGTTTCATCTCTTCAACCTTCTCAATTTCTCCTTATTTCAATCCCCAATCCCCCGTTTTCGCCGCCATTTCCCGCCGACTACGACGCTCCACCGTCAGAAGTTGCTCCTCCATCACCGCCAAGCCATCCTCGGAGATCAGAAGGACCCGCCCTAATAATGATGAACCTGATTCCAAGCTTCGGGCTCTCCGTGACTTGTTCTCGAAACCCAACATTGGTATTGACGCCTATGTAATCCCATCACAGGACGCTCACCAGGTCCGCCTCGTAATTTCGTTTTCTCTGGTTTCTTATGTGTTGTTAGAGCATAAAGTTATTTGGATGTGTTGCTCAACTGGGCAGCGTTTGGCTTGGTGGATAAATTCATTTGGATGTGTTACTCAATTGTGTCATGTTTGTTCTTGAGTTTTTTTTGTTTTTTTCTTCCTTTACTTCTGAAAGGAGCAATATAAGTAATCAGGGTTTCATTTGATAAACATTGGGCTTTTTGTTTTTGGTTATTAAAAATTGTGCTTGTTTCTTCACAATTTCTTAACCATGGTTTTCATTAACATTCGAATTCTTTGCCAAATTCTAAGAACTTTAACAAGTTTATGATGGGTTCCTTTTTTGTCAAATGTTACTCAATTGTTCAATGTTTGTTGTTCTTGAAGTTTTTTGGGGGGTGGGAAGAAGAAATCTGGAGTAATTGAGATTTCATGCTGCTAAAGTTTTATGGAAGTTCTATTTGTATCTGTTTTCAGAGTGAATTCATTGCAGAATGTTACATGAGGAGGGCTTATATATCCGGATTTACTGGCAGTGCTGGAACTGCTGTTGTCACAAAGGACAAAGCAGCACTTTGGACAGATGGACGGTATTTTCTTCAGGTTGAAGACTGAAATTTGCTCATTCTCTTGTTCCTTGACCATTTATAGATTGTGAGAATAATTTTCCTACTATTGATGATCAGGCTGAGAAACAACTGAACTCTAGTTGGACTCTCATGCGAGCTGGAAATCATGGAGTGCCCACCCCAAGTGAATGGCTTGCTGACATTCTAGCTCCTGGTGGTGTAGTTGGAATTGATCCTGTGAGCAATTGTTCTTTTGCATTCTTTTAAGATGATTTCTCCTGTTCTTTTTTCCAAATCTAACTTGGTTTTGATTTTTTTTTTTTTTTTTGATTTTTTTTTTTTCAATTCTATAACCATTGAATGTTAACGCTTTGTGTACTCCTTCCTCTATCTAATGCCACCTATTGATTTCGTGAAGGGAGCAGTTTCTGTTTTCTGCCGATGCTGCAGAAGATTTGAAAGAGACCATTTCTAGGAAGAATCACAAGTTGGTTTACCTTTATGATTACAATCTCGTGGATGAAATCTGGAAAGAATCAAGACCAAAGCCACCTAGAGGCCCTATAAGAGTGCATGACCTTAGATATGCTGGTTTAGATGTTGCATCAAAATTGGCTTCTTTGAGGTCTGAGCTTAAAGAAGCTGGTTCATCTGCAATCATTATATCTATGCTCGATGAAATTGCCTGGCTGTTGAACTTGGTAAAGTTCTATCTTATTTGTTTATTTTAAATTAACTAAAGCTGGTATTTTTATGCCTTTTCAAAATATTAGCTGCAAACTACGCTGTTATCCTTATTATTTTCGTTTTTTTTCCTTCTAACTTCTAATTTTCAAGCTAGGATAAATCAAAGAGTGTCTTTCTTTTTTCTTTTTCTTTTTTTTTTTTCTTTTTTCTGTTTGTATACAATGAATTATATTCAGTAGAGCATTCTATATATAATTTTTCTATTCCTTTACAGAGAGGAAGTGATGTTCCAAACTCACCTGTTATGTATGCATACTTACTAGTTGAACTTGACGGAGCAAAACTGTTTGTAGATAATTTTAAAGTCGCATCAGAGGTGATGGATCACTTGAAAACTGCAGGAGTCGAGTTAAGACCATATGATTCCATTATTTCTGAAATTGAAAAGTAAGTAGAGTTAATTGAAACTTTTTTCTCTGAATAGATTAAGGATGGAGGTTGTTTTCTATGTTACTCTTAAACAATTCTAGCGTGCTCATTTTAATTTCTATATGGAAGATGTATCAGCACTATAAAACATGGACAGAACACAGCTTACATTTGAATGTGAACTATATAGAAACTTTCATGAGCAAGTTTCACTATCATGGTATGCATAGGGCAGTGAAAATCGAAAAAAGAATACAAAATGAAGCATGATATTCTTTCCATGTTTTGCATTTTGTGTGAAGAAAACCCTTTGTGCTTCAGTTATCAATTACAATTTTAATGTTGCAATAATCACCATGCATGCATATGGTCTTAACTTTACTTCAATGATGGCTGGATTTTTTTCCCCAGTTTGGCAGAAAAAGGAGCTAATCTTTGGCTGGACACATCATCAATTAATGCTGCAATTGCAAATGCTTATAGAAGTGCATGTGATAAATACTTTATACGCCTGGGGACTAAAAGAAAAGGCAAGGGTAAGACTTCTGAGACCTCAAATAGTCAGGTTGGACCTACTGGTGTCTATAACTCATCTCCCGTTTCAATGGCAAAGGCCATAAAAAATTATGCCGAGTTAGAGGGGATGCGGAATTCTCATTTGAGGTAACACTGTTCTATCACCAGCATTTTGCTTCAATCTTTAATCAGTGTAATACTGTACTAAATATGCTATGCCACTTGAAATATCCTTTGATATATAACTGATGACTTGCTACAGCCTACAACTTATCCATTTTAAATCATATCACTTGCTAATCATTTGTGTTTTTCAGTACTGATAGTGTAGATGCTCTTTAAAACTAGTTAATTTGTTTAGTGAATTAGTGGTACAATGTTTTCCATGTAGAGATGCAGCTGCTCTTGCTCAATTCTGGTTCTGGTTGGAGCAGGAAATTCTTAACGATGTTAAACTAACGGAGGTAGAAGTTGCAGACAAGCTTCTAGAATTTCGAAAGAAGCAAGATGGTTTTGTTGACACAAGTTTCGATACTATTAGTGGTATGTAAATTGCCTTGTGCAATTTTTCTTTTCAAAATCTGTTATTTAATTATATGTTCCTGTTCTCAGTTTCTTCAGCTTCACGGCCTATTGTTGGAATGATTTTTCAGCCTCTGGTGCAAATGGCGCGATCATACACTATAAACCAGAACCTAGTGATTGTTCTGTTGTGGATGCAAATAAACTCTTTCTATTGGACAGTGGAGCGCAATATGTAGATGGAACGACTGATATAACTCGTACAGTTCATTTTGGTGAACCAACTACTCGTCAAAAAGAGTGCTTTACAAGAGTCCTACAAGTACGAAATCTCTATTTCCCTCATTTCTGTAATACACACCAAATTGTAGACTGATAATTATCTCTCTTTATTTTTTGAAAGATCTCCATTGGAGGAACTGAATGTATTCCCTAAAATATTAATCAATTGCAGGGCCATATAGCGTTAGATCAAGCAGTGTTTCCTCAGGATACCCCTGGTTTTGTATTAGATGCATTTGCTCGATCTTCTCTCTGGAAGATTGGGCTTGACTATCGACATGGTATTCCTTCTTTCTGTTGACTAATGGAGTAATAATCTTGTGTGCGAAACAATACATATAGTATGACTTGATTAGAGATGTACGGGCTAATTATTTATTAATTTATTTTCCCTCCCACCTTTCTTTCAGGGACTGGGCATGGTGTAGGGGCTGCACTAAATGTTCATGAGGGACCCCAAAGTATAAGCTTCCGATTTGGGAATATGACTGGCTTACAGAATGGAATGATTGTTAGCAACGAGCCAGGCTACTATGAGGACCACTCTTTTGGTATTAGGATTGAGGTAAAGCCAATCGTGTGATAATGTTTGGGTGTGTATGCTTGAGTAATGAATTCGATTTGATCCCTAGACTAATTAAACGAGTATGTACCTACTCGTAGTAATGAATAATTTATTTAAGGGTTTAGCACAGAGTTATCACACCTTCTCTATATTTTGAATGTGAAATAGCTTAAACCTTTCTGGTTACGTTTTGTTCATTGTTTTACCAATAATTTTGATGGTCTTCTTGTGCAGAATCTCCTTATCGTGAAGGACGCTGACACTCCAAACCATTTTGGAGGCATTGGATATTTAGGATTTGAAAAACTCACGTTTGTGCCCATTCAGGTTAACAGTAGGAAAGTTATACGGATGAGTAATAGAAAAGAAAAATCATTAGAGAATATGACATGTTTTTTTAGTTTCTTTCTGGAATATATTATAAAAAAAAAGACATCGACTGCTTGAGATATTCCATCTGGATTTATGCTCTTATTTTGCCTCTAACTCAAATTGTTGAAGTTTATCTTTAGATATTTCATTCAATCCATGAAATCGTATCTTATCCAAAAAAAAAAAAGAAAAAAAAAGGATTGTTGAAGTTAGCATATTCACTCAAGGTTGCTCTTAAGGGACATGAAAGAAGCCTCATTGTTTTCTTATTATTTTGAGTCAATTTATCAATTTGTTTTTAACCAAAAACGAACTCTTGCATCATTGTTGTCTATAACGATTGAAGCCTTTTATGTGGCCTACCTCCTGTCTACTGTTTAGGGCTTTTTTACTTCAATTTCTATCAGGCTCTTTTTGAACTCTTTTTTCTGCCGGTTTTCTTATGCAGACTAAACTTGTTGATGTCACTTTGCTCTCTGCAACAGAGGTCAATTGGCTAAATGATTACCATTCACAAGTCTGGGAAAAGGTTTGACATTCATACTCCAATACTTATCCGCGTTCTAATTTGGAATCAATGTTACATTTGGAGCTTAACAAAACAGTCTGTCTGTTTTTCTAAACTAAGGATGCGTTTTTATGAACTAGAATTTTAACCATTTTGGGAGTATTTTCCCGTCAACCATTAACAAAAAAACACTTATCACCTAATTCCTCCAAAATCAATTTTAAATAATTTTATGCTTTTATAAAATCAACTTTACTTCATGCCAAACACCATGTCCATAATTTTAAGAAAAAGTGATTTTGGCAAGAGAAAAAGTGATTTTGACCGTCTCAAAATCACTCCCAAACACACCCTTTAAGTACTTTACAAGAAGGAATTAGAAATTTTTAGCTAATGACACCATTTTTAGTGGTATGAAGTAGATTATGCTCGCAGTGGATAATATGATACGATAAATGATAAGGAGAAGGAGGGGCTAGGGAGTGTTGTTTGTGGATACCTTATTTTCTCTTGTTTATTGACTTATGGTTGTACAGGTTTCTCCGTTGCTTGAAGGTTCGGCTCGCCAATGGCTGTGGAACAACACTCGACCACTCGTGAAATCCTGATTTTTTGGTTTTATTTTATAGGTTACTTGACATAATGTTGTGATATGTGTTCATTGAATCAAATGTAGACGAATAGTGAAATGGTATGAATGAGTTTGAAACTGAACTTGGAAATTTACTTCTATAAGAAATGGGTTGTTCTTTGGACACATATGTGGCATCTTGCAACTATTACATTTCTTATAATTTGCACACTTGTTAAAAAAAAAATTGTATTTTATGTAACAGAGGTTTAATTGATTGTAAGATTTGAAAAATGTCAAATCTGGTTTAAATAGATATAAATTTAAAAGTTCAAATTTTGTCATGAACTTATAATAGACCGTGTATTAGAACTTTGTTGAGTTAAGCTATAATCACCGATAATTCTTTCCTTTTGTTTGACAATAGTAAGAACACAATCTGTTCTTTCTATACGGCATACTAGCCATAACTTTTTAAAATCATGATTAAAGTTGGCTTGCATAAACTTAACTTTTTAAGTGTCTTAGTTAAAAATTTTTTAGTATAACACTATAAGGTTGAGAAATTCGAACATCTCATCTTCAAGATTTTTAGATGAAAAATCATACAAATAATTATTATTGAGTTAATTTCATTTTAGTTATTGTATGAAAATAAAAGATAAAAAAACCAATATCAGCATAATATGTAACTTGTGCAATGAATAAAATGTTGTCATGAAATTCAATAAAGTTGGAATTGCATTAACTTGAGAGGGAGAGGTTAAGAATGTGAGACAGAACAAAAACTGGTCACCGTCTCCGATTCCCATTTCATGGATGAAACTCAAATGGGTATTTCAAAAACTGAGCGCACACCTTCCCTCTTGGGTTACTTCTCTAATCTCCCCTTTCAGAAACCAATTCCATCCAAACCCATTTGCAGAAACCTTCTCAACATTCGTCCTCAACCATGTAGACCCAAGCTTCCTTCTATCCATTTGTGGAAGAGAAGGGCGCCTCCGTTTGGGTTCTTCTCTCCATGCATCCATCATCAAGAACTTTGAGCTCTCCAACCATTATAATGGGGTCGTCATTATGAACTCTCTAATCTTCATGTACGAGAGGTGTGGCAAGTTACCCGATGCCGTCAAGGTGTTTGATGAAATGCTCACAAGAGATACTATTTCGTGGAACGCATTGATTGGTGGGTTTGTGAGAAATGGGAAATTTTTTGCTGGTTTTAGTTATTTTAAGGCTATGTGTTTAGTTGGTGATTGTAAATTTGACAAAGCTACTTTGACTACGATTTTATCTGCTTGTGATGGCTTGGAGTTGTGTTGTATCATTAAAATGATGCATGGTTTGGCGTTTTTGAGTGGGTATGAACAAGAAATTACTGTGGGGAATGCTCTGATTAGTTCGTATTTTAAATGTGGATGTGTTGGTTTGGGGATGCAAGTTTTTTATGAGATGGGGGACAGAAATGTGATTAGTTGGACGGCTGTGATCTCTGGTTTGGCTCAAAATGGGCATCATGAGCACAGCCTGAAGCTGTTTAAGGAGATGGTGAGTTGTGGTTCTGTGGAGCCAAATTCTTTAACTTATTTGAGCTTACTCACTGCTTGTTCTGGTTTGGAGGCAATAGAGGAAGGATGTCAAATTCATGGTCTTATTTTGAAGTTGGGAATTCAGTCAGATTTGTGCATTGGAAGTGCTCTGATGGATATGTACTCAAAATCTGGAAGAATTGGAGAGGCTTGGAAGATTTTCGAGTCGACTGAGGAACTTGATATGGTTTCATTGACTGTTATACTTGCAGGGTTCACACATAATGGATGTGAGGAAGAAGCCATCCAGATCTTTCTGAAAATGTTGAAGATGGGGATTGAGATTGACGAAAATGTCGTTTCAGTTGTTCTTGGTGTGTTTGGTGCTGATACATCTTTGAGGCTGGGTCAACAAGTTCACTCTTTCGTTGTCAAGAAGAACTTTAGTTGCAACACTTTTGTGAGCAATGGGCTTATAAACATGTACTCCAAGTGTGGAGCACTCGATGAATCAATGAAGGTCTTTGATAGGATGCGTGAAAGGAACTCGGTTACATGGAACTCCATGATTGCAGCGTTTGCCCGCCATGGAGATGGCTCGAAAGCTCTACAACTTTATGAGACTATGCAACTTGAAGGTGTAAAGCCGACTGACATCACGTTCCTATCATTACTTCATGCTTGTAGCCATGTTGGGTTAGTAAAAAAAGGAATAGAATTCCTCAAATCAATGACAAAAGATCACGGTATGAATCCAAGGAGTGAACACTATGCTTGTTTCGTTGACATGTTGGGTAGGGCAGGAATGCTGTCTGAAGCAAGAAACTTCATTGAGAAACTGCCTGAGCAGCCAGGTTTGCTCGTGTGGCAGGCGTTGCTCGGCGCTTGCAGCCTCTATGGTGATTCTGAAATGGGGAAATATGCCGCCGAACATCTGTTTTCGGAAACTCCACATAGTCCGGTCCCATATGTTTTGTTAGCCAACATATATTCTTCTGAAGGGAATTGGAAGGAAAGAGCAAGGACAATTAGGAAGATGAAGGGGGTGGGAACGGCCAAAGAAACTGGCATTAGTTGGATTGAGATTGACAAGAAAGTACATAGTTTTACTGTTGGAGACAAAATGCATCCACAAGTTGAGATCATTTATGGAGTTTTGATGGAGCTGTTTGTAATCATGGTAGATGAAGGATATGTGCCAGATAAGAAGTTCATCCTCTACTACTTGGATGATGACAGGAGGGATCCGATGGATAACGGCCGTGCTAACCATCGAAACGCCATAGAAACTGAAGTTATTTGGGAGCTGTTTTGAAAAACAGTTTATTATTATTATTATTATTCTTTGAAGCATGACAAGTGGGTATAGAAATTTGAATTTTCGACGAGAGAAAAGGAGTACGTGCCAATTACAGTCCAGTTATACTCACTATATAACAGTTCTGTATTTGTTTTTAGAATAGAACATATTTCTATGGCTACTTTATTAAAAGTGTAGTTTTAGAATAGACTTTTATTTTCTTCACCTCGGCTAATCTCACGACAATCCACTTGATTATATATAACATTTGGATATTAAGAAAATTTGTAAAAAAATAATTTCTAGGTAGATGGTTACTATGGATTAAACTCATGATCATTTGTTTAGACTTTGTCTCCTTTTTTACTCTAGAATAGAAGTTTGGTAAAAAGTTTGGGTTAAAAAAACACTTTTGATCACTAAATTTTCATGGAAGGAACAACTTAGTTCTTAAACTTCGTAATGAGTTAGTCTATGTATTTTTAAAATTTTTAACAAGTCTCCAAATTTTAATAAGTAACAATTTAATCCATATACTTTGAAATATAAAACTATTTAGTCTCTATCATGAATTTGTTTTTCAAATTTAGGGTTTTTTCTTCAAATTTAAGTGGTGGCAACGGCAGCAACAACAATAACAAATTCGGGTTGGGTCAAGTTAACTTAGTTACTAAATTCTATAACCCAATCCAACCTAAAAAATATTTATTTAAAAATTTTTTGCAACTCAACCCAAACCAAAATAAAATGTAAGGTAACCTGAGTTGGTCGGGTTATCGGATTTTTTGAACACCTCTAGATTGCCATTGTAAGTAATACTCATATAGTGACATGTTTTGCCGTTGGAGAGAGAGTTTCAATGAAGTCTAGTCCTTCTTGGTGCGTGTAGCCTTGAGTGACAAGTCTGGTTTTGTACGGTTGAATAGAACCATCTCCCTCCATTTACAACCTATAGTTCGTTTATTAGGAGTTAGTGGTACACACTCCACGTACTGTTATCTTCCATAGCTTGTAATTTAGCCTGCATAGCTTGGTGGTAAAATTGAGGTTCATAACGAGCAGAAATTTGGATGCTAAAGATTTTAAAGGAAGGATGGGATATTTGGTTTGAAGTTTTGGGCAGGGAGAAGGATGATAATAGGGTGCAGTGATAATTTTGGAGATACGAAGATGGTTTGCTTATTGGACTGCATTTTCTAATAGCTACATCGCTGTCCATGTGATATGAAGGAGATATAGTTTGGTCAGGTGAAGGTGAGGGCATTTCTTGTGTAGGTGAAGGTGTTTTTGTTTGGGTAACAAAGGTCATCATGAGGGACGACACGTAATTCGTTTCTCACTGGTGACCCTCTCTCGGGTTGCCATATAATTCTTCGAAATGCAGTTAAGTGCGCTTAGTGACAAATAAATGCTGACATGATAGAGTTTTCTAGACTTTGGGATTATCTCTATGTGAACCAAACCATGCTAGGCCACCTTATATGAAAAAGGGTCTCTAACAATAAAAAAATATGTCTTAAAAAAATGTTAAAAAAAACTATAAAAAGAAATTGAAAAAAAAAATCAAAAGTTAAAAAAAAATCTGAAAAATTGAAAAACAAAACAAAGTAATTTGAATGAAAAAAAAATAGAAGAGAGGGTTTCTCAATCCAAAAAAAAAAAAAAAATTGAACAGCTGAAAAAAAAGAACAATTTAGAAAAGAAAAGCTAAAAAAATTGGAAAAAACAAAAGTTTAAAAAATAATGTGGAAACTCAAAAAAAAAAAAAAAAATTAAATTAAATAAATTTTCTTTTTCTTTTTCCACCAATCATATCTTTTCCAGAAAAGAAAAAAAAAAGGGTCCAATTACAATAATTATGCTCTTGGTGGCATATCACATACTAACACACATTTGTTGAAGCAAGAATTCATTAAAAAAAAAAAAAGGCTAAATTATAAAATTTTATATTTTACATAAAAATAATCCTAAACTTTCAAAAGTTTCAAAAAATATTATTAAACTTTTAAAAGAGATTCAAAAATACCCTTATCGTTAATAAGCAAAAGAGTTACATTATTTTTAACCAATTTCTAAAACATAAAAACAAGTTTTTAAAAATTATTATTTTTTTTTAGTTTTCATATTTTGACTTGTTTTTTTTTAAGACAGGGATAAAAAGTAGATATAAAAGCAAGAGATTTAAGAGGTGGAAGATGTTGTTTGGCTTCGTTTTCAAAAACTAAATTCCAAACAAGGTTGTTACCATTATATATATATTTTTTAAACTTTTTTTTAATGAAAACTGTAAAATCCAAAGAAATTGAAGATAGTAGATAATTTTGAAAAATTTCTTAATTATTTCATTTATATATTATAATTTATTTATTTTAATATCATATTTTATTGATATTTGTGTTTTTGATGGCTCGATTTTGAAACTATTTGTTTTTCTTTTTAAAAAAATTAAGCATATTTCAGTTCATTTTCTTATCGTGGTTTGTTAAATTTTAAGTAAAAAAGTTACATTATTCTTAACCAATTTCTAAAACACAAAAAACAAGTTTTTAAAAACTACTTACAAAAAGTAGATATCAAAGCAAGAGATTTAGAGGTAGAAGATGTTGTTTGGCTTGCTTTTCAAAAACTAAATTGGAATATATATTTAAATTTAAAATTTAAAATTTGTAATAAATCCAAACAAAATAATTGAATATATATATTTGAATTTTAAATTTTGAAAAAGTAAAAGAAAAAGGAAAAGATGAGTGAGACCCACCCAATAAGATGTAAATGAAAGAAAGAAAGGGCTAAAAAAGAGAGAGAAATGTAGCCATATGATTCACCCCCATCAAATTAAAAGGACTAAAGTCATAAACATTATTACTTTTCAAAAAATAAAAAAAAAAAAAATAAAAATAAAAAAAAAAGTAATAATTTTGGTGTTCACTATTATCTTGGTCTTCATTTTTGTAGCTCTGTAATATCTCTTCTCCAGATCAACATCAACATCATCTTATTGCTTCAATCAGGTCCAATATTTCATCTCTGATCATTTTATTTTTCCATTAATTTCCATCTCATTTCTGTACTTATGTAAGCTGAATTGTCTCTACATTTTGTATTTTGTATTTTTTTTTATTTGATAGTTTTTACTTGGTGGTCTGTATGTGTATATGATTCATTTCTTGTGGGGTTTTAGATTATCTTAAAATGTTTTTGTAGGCTTCGATCTTTTTGAAGATCAAGAACAAGGCATAATGGACATCCTTATTTCAGTCACTGCAAAAATTGCTGAATACACTGTTCAGC
>JBBPDJ010000019.1:13077631-13094827 GCA_037974625.1 Cucumis cinereus
AAATTACTAAAATACCTTCCGATATTTTATTAATAAATTTGCAACAACAACTTAAATACAAAAAGTCGGGTATTACATTGTATCTCTGCAATTGCACAAAATTAAGGACAATAGATAACTCTGTTTTTTCTTCCCACATCTTGACTGTTCTTCTAACCTTTAAAATGTCCTAATTAGAGAATGAGATCAAATAGAATAAGATTGCAACTAAAGTAGATTGAGAATAATAATAATGATGAAAAAGAAGGGAGAGAGTAAAAGGAAAACCCCTCAACAAATTAGGGTCAAAACCACGGGCAAGGATAGAAGAATTTACCATATAAAATATGACTTACAAACTTTCTCTCTTAATGAGAAATACAAAGCTCTCTTATAAGAAGAAACTCTTTCTATTTTATATCTCACTCACTCGTTGGAGATTTTGGTATGGTTTGGCCACCATGGGTTCTCACCTATTTATAGCCAAAAGATACTTGGCCATCAAACAAATCCAATGGCTCTAATATTTTGTCTTTGATAGATGTGTATGATCCAATGATTCTAAATGTTCTAGAGAGATGTGAAAGATCCGATGACCATAATTAATCTTGGACAAAGTATGAGATCCAATTGCCCAAAATTGTCTTCAAGAAATTTCTTGAATAATCATGAAGATTCATGATAATTATCTAACATAAAAAGCTTCCAACAAGCGGCTTCATGTTAACGTCTCTTAAATATTTGATTCTCTCTTGCTGCAAAAAACTTGAGGAATCTCCAGACTTCTCCTCTGCATCAAACCTTGAGAGTTTGTATCTCAAACAATGCACAAATTTAAGAATGATTCATGAGTCTATTGGATCTTTGGATAAGCTTAAATTCTTAAACCTTACACTATGCGCTAACCTTGTAAACCTGAAACCTTCCCTGGACAAAGTCTCTTATATATTTAGATCTTTCTTGGTGTAGTAAGCTTGAAAGCTTTCCAACAATTGATGACAACATGAAATCTTTAAGGTTTCTGGATTGAGTTTTACTGCAATAAAGGAGCTACCTTCATCAATTGGGTATTTTACCGAGCTCCTTCGATTAAACCTTGGCAATTGGACAAGCCTCATCTCCCTTACCAAATCAATTTATTTATTAATGTCCTTACTAAATCTTGAATTAAGGAATTGCAGGTCTCTTCAAGAAATTCCAAACCTTCCTCAAAATATACTAGATTTGGATGCGAATGTTGGCTAAAAGTCCAGATAACATTGTGGATATAATACGAAGAAAACAGGTTTTGTATCTTTCCATTCAATTTGTTCCATCTGTGGTAAACAGTTTTATGCATATATATGCATTCTTATTGTGACGAAATAAACAATTAAGCAATATGAAGAACGTAAAGATCGACATGCAGATATATGTAGTTCACTAACAATGTGTTAGCTACGTCCACGGGCAGAGGGAGAACAAATATTATTAGAGAAATGTTTTAGAATACAATATGACGCTACTAGGTTAGAAGTTTATATATTGGCCCTGAACCCCCACCAAGGCACACCACCCCCGAACCCCTACCAGGGCACGCTTCCCCTAGATCTCAGCTCACTAACTGATCATGAGACTTCGGAACTAGGTTGTTCGTAACGTCACATAACGAATTTAAGGAACTCAAACGAAGTGAAGTTTGAAGAGAGTTCTTACTAATAGACACTGAGATTCCATAACGAACTTTGCTGCCTGTGTTAGTTTCAAAGTGAATGGAGATTCATGTAAAAGAATTTCATGCAATATATTTATCTGCAATAGACTCCGGTGTTCATGTTCAAGATCTTCCATCAAAATCAGATTGTATGTGGAGCTCCATGGAGGTGTACTATTGGAATTAAGTTGTGGTCTGGTTTGAGGTTGATGATGAGGTAAATGTAAGTATAAGAAGCTATGTGTTCATGTCACCGAAGAGCTCCATGGGATACAAACAAATGTCAAGTGGAATGGAAGGCATGGGAAAAACTGCACTCGCAGCCAACTCTTTATGCAACAAATTCAATTGGAACAAATCTTTAGATGATTCTAGAAGCTTTAACTTTCTCAAGAAGATATATTACATAACCTTTGAAGATTTGGATGTTAGAGAAGCTAGGAATGAAAATGCATGGGTTATAGCATAGAGTTGGATTAAAACTGATTAATATTCTAAATATAAAACTTCAGGAAGAAAATATTATAACAAGGTTTCATCCATCCTTATGGCACTGATGATGTATCCTTAAACTGAACGTGTCAGGAAAAATTTCTATGAGCAGCCTTAATTCTATGGTGTCGTACCCTTGCATTTCCGCATATGATGAAATTACAAGGGCTTAGACATGGATTATTATTCAATTTGCTTCTCATTTTATATTAAATGTATTGAGATAATGAATTATTTGATTCCATGTCTAAACATAAATCCATTGTTCATGGCCACCTCACAGTCACAGAAGCAACCCTTGGTCATATCTTAGTTTGAAATCCCAAATGAATGCTAACATTTAGACATATATAAGTCAGTTTATCAATTGTGTAATGAATATAATGTTAGGTACTTAAGTACCTAACAATAACAATACTCCATCCCCGGAAAAACAAGGTAGATGCCTTTGTCCCACATCGGTTAGAATGGGATGACTGATGTGGTACTTAAATGGCTTGGCTCTCCCACCCTAATAGCTGATTTTTGGGGTGTGGTTCTCCAAGGTACTTAAGTACCTAACAATGGTATCAGAGCCGGTTGTCGATGTTTCAGAGTGGAACCAACGAAGGATTCTAACCGGGTTAAGCTGAGTGAAGTAATGTCGGAGCAGCCACTTGAACCTCGGCTTTCCGAGGATAGAGTATTGTTAGGAACCAAGGTAGAATGGGATGCCTTTGTCCCACATCGGTTAGAGTGGGATGACTGATGTGGTACTTAAGTGGTACTTAACCGTTGTGTTATACCATAGCTGGAGGTTTTCAACATAGGAATATTTAGGGCTTCGACTAACCGGAAGGATACAAAATTGTGGGTAGCGCCACAATCAATCACGATGACTATTTCACGGCTTTACACTGTTCCTTTTAACTTAAATATTTTCGACTTCGTGAGTCCCACCACTGAATTTAGGGATAATTCCACCACCAGACTAACACCTCTGTCCTTCTCTTCTTCCGCCTCCTCCATTATTTCATCTTTCACATCGTCTGCTACCACGTATAGCCGTAACTCTTTAAATGTAACTGGAAATAATGTTCAGCCCTATAAAACCATCCATCCGGATTTTCCCCATGAAACACCGACATCTCGAGTCTTAAATTTAATCCAATCCTTCCCCTTGCAATCTCGCGCATTTGAGATGATTCGGCTTCTTTCGCACCCTCCCCCACTTCAGGCGATTCGTCCGTTCTAACCTTCCTCTTCCCCAAAATTTCTTAGGATGGTAGTTGGCTCGTTCTTTCCTCATATAAGTCTACCAACATCGCGTGCATCTTCTCCAAAGTCTTTTCGAGAATCGGTAACCTCTGTATTTCGCTCTTAATCATTCCAATGTCCATTTCGGTTGCCGCCAACCTATCCTCAATCTGTTTCTATGTCATTTTACTCCACCTCCCCAGATTGTTGAACGGCTCTGATACCACTACTATGCTCCAAGTACCTGCAAGGAAATACTAACACAACCTTCTTCACAAAATAGATGTATATATAAGAAAAAGTGTGGTTTTCCAGTAGGCACCACTCCAGAAAAGGTTCAACAGAGAACAAAAAATAGAATAAGTAGCAGCCAAATAAGAGGGATGTTCTCTCCCCTATGAACAACAAGTCACAGCCAAAAAACCCACACTTCAAGATAACTAACCCTAGCCCAAACAAATCCTATTTATATTATTCTTTCTCCTAACCAAACAGCAGCACAGAAACTAGAAACTATTACTACTTTACACCTGGACAACCTCTGAAGTTACTTTTCTACCCTTTCTTCTATACACCTGTTTAATAGGAGGCCTATCATATAAGGGGACTAGAACTTGAGCTTGAGAAAGAAAGGCATTTTGTCTGAGAATGGTGGCATCACTATAATTGGCGATAAGATTTGATTTGATCGAGTAGATATTAATGTATGTGATGTTGGCATCACTATATAGGCCTTGCAGTTTTAATAGAGAGCATGAATGAAGTTGTAGATTGAAGAGATTGGCTGCTTGGTTGTGTGAACTGACGCATCCAAACTCATCAAGTTTTGATGGGTCAGTGCCAAATTTAACAACATTCCGACCCAAACATCCTAGAGGACCTGTGTTGTGTATCCAAAAATTCCTGGCCCCTTGATCGTACAGTTTCTAAAAAGTAGGCAAAGGAGATTGTTATGGAATCGAAAAACAAAAACAAAACTGAAAACATAAACCATAGAAAATTAAAACATTTGATGTTTTCCTACATTTTAGCTGGGGCAGTACTTAAAGGTTCAGCCCAGGTTGAATTTTATATTATATATGTTAGTGTCCAGCCCCAGTTATATAAGTAATGGAAATGTTTATTATACATAAAAATTTATTGAAGAGAATCAGTATGTATGATGATTGTATAATTTTTGTCCTTCCTAGTTAATTAGTTTGTGTAAATACTTACAACAAACTCTTTTGTTTTTCCCTATTTGGGGGAAATAAGAAAACCAGAAATGTAAAAATGGTTAAATTAATTAAGCCCTAATCTGAGATCCTGAACAATCCCTGATGAATAGAAAGATGAAGATTCTTGTTCAATCTCCTCCATTGGAGGAGGAAAATTCAAGTCCAATAATCCAGAATGCGGCCTTGGTTTGTTCTCACAAACTACTAATGCTTCTCTGTCCTCCGTGATTCCGCGTCCAGGGTTCGGTGGGGCATTTGTGAGCATGATCAAAGAGGTAGCGATTTCATGATCTTGTTGTTGTTGTAGTTGAGTGGCGGAGGAAGGGCGGAGGAAATTAGGGGGTGGATTGACTCCTCGCCATTGACGCTCGGGATGGTAGCGCATGTGGCCGAAAAGAGCCTTCCATGAATAGAATTTCTTGCCGCATTCGGAACACGGGGGAGTGATGTTATGGGGTTTGCCGGAAGTATTATTGTGGGTGGTTGTTTTGATGAATTTAGTACGCTCCCGGCAGGAATTAGTAGTAGAAATGGGAGAGAAAACGTTGAAAGAAAACAGAGAAGGATCCATTAGTTGAAAGAAGTAAAAGAGTTGAAAGGAGTAGGAGTGGTTTTTGTAACCATCTTTCACTCAAAATTCAGTTAGTTACACATAATATTTTATTATTTTTTTAATGGGCAGATTAGTAGAGTTAGTTATTATATTTTCCAAGTTTATCCTTTCCTTTCGAATAATATTCAATTAAACCCTAAATTTAAAAAAAAGGAGGACATTCTAGGATGATTAGGTGCATAAGGTGCATTCTAAAAAACATTTATGTATATGATTCTTATCTCCCCACCACAGATAAATAAGATTTAAATTTATTTTTTAAAAACGTAATATTTTATTTTAATTTTATGTGGTGAAGAGATGGAAAAATATTTAGATAGGTGAATACGGGATATACCCAAGTTTATCAATAAAATATACCCAACATCTTGCTGATTACCTTTCACAATTTTCAAAGGTTGGATCAATAATTTAGAAGATTAGAATCCACTATGAAGGCATATACTATTTTTATTTTTATTGCCCCATGTTGAATGGATTGTTCTTTTACATTCAAACTAATTCTTTGAGATTAAATGCTTAAAAAATTCAAATGGTTCTAATCAATATTTTAAAAGTATATAGTAATAATAAAACTTTGGATAAGTCATAAAACATTATTTTCTACATATTATTGTAGTCTCCATATCCATTTCTTTTTCATTCTTTATTTTTTAAAAAACTTTTAAGTTAATTTCATTCCATATTTTTTTTATAAGTATTTGCATCTTTTTTAACTATAAGATTTGATTTCTAACTTTTAAAATTACTTTTCCAGATATTCAAAATTTGATTTGGTTTTTAAAATATTGATAAAAAGAGATACCAAAAAAATTAGAATTGAAGTTAGGTGTTTATAAGCTTAATCTTCTGAAACCCAATATATATATATATATATATATATATATATATATAGAGTCACTAAACGACATCTTGAATATGCCATAATTTGGTTTATATATGTGATCATATATCTCATTTTCTTTCCATTTGCTTCCCACATTTTTTTGAAATTTTATATTTTATAAATTAATAAACTTATTAACTTAAATTTTATATTTCGTGAAATTCAATTTTTTTATCTATCTCTATCTATACTATATTAAAAAAGGGCATTTGAGAGAAGTTTTACTTTTCCATATTGTCCATCGCTTTAAGGAAATGTCAATTACAACCTTTATGTCTCTCACAATTAGTTACCACTTACCATAGATTCTATTTATTCCCACCCTTTCATGTGATTGTTACAATTGTGTTTCATTATCATATTGAGCCAACCATACATTTTTTCTTTTGTTTCTAAAATTTGGAAAATATTGGTAGCCCTACCATATCTACATTACCTATTCTTGATTTATCCTTCAAATGATGAAGCATCAAATATGCGATATTGACCTTGTTTTTTATTTCAACTGTAAACGACCATGTTGTACTATCACTACAAGAAAATAGTGTTTCTTGACACTTTTTCAAAGTCAACCATCAATGCACTTGACATTTTTAAAAATGTCAAGAAATTCAGGATCAAGAATATGGATCGTATTGCAAGGTGATAGAATTTACCAAGACTAGATAGTTGGTCCTTCGCAAAACCAATCTAAGACTCCGAAGAAATCAAACTGGTAATCCTTCTTCTGCTTCTCTCATTCTTAATTCTACCATTCAAAATACTTTATTTTTCGTGTATGATCTCAATGTTCCTATAGCTATTAGAAAAGGTGTTCATATAGTTGTACCAAATATTCTATTGCAAACTTCATTTTAAATCAATACTTATCAAAGAGTCATGGAGCCTTGACATCTAAGATAGATGACTTGTTTGTTATAAATAATATACAAGAAGCATTAGAAAATTGAAATTGGAAATTAGCAATTATGGAGGAGAGAAATCCTGTAAAATCTAAATGGAACTTGTGAAATAGTAGAATTGTCTAAAATTAAGAAACCAATTCCAAATGGTAGTATCGAGTGATACGAGACTAAAACAGTGGCTAAAAGATTTAATCTGACATACATTATTGATTGTTGAGAAACATTTGCCCTTGTTACCAAAATTAACTCTATCAGAGTTCTTTTGTCTAGTTAACTTAGATTGGCCATTTTATCAGCTTGATGTGAAAAATGCTTTTTTGAATGGTGGTCTCAAGGAATATGTATTTATGAGTTACCACCCGGTTTTGAAGACATATTCAGATGTAGTAAATTTTGAAAATTAAATAAATTTCTTTATGGTCTTAAACAGTCTCCAAGAGCTTGGTTTGAACGTTTTGAAAAAGTTGTGTCCAACTATGGATTTCTTCAAAGTCAAGTAGATCATACTATATTTTTATAAACACTTGGAGAATAATAAAATCTCGATATTGGTTGTGTATGTAGATGGTATTATTCTCATAGATGATGATAAAGTGTGTTTAGCAGATCTTAAGAAAAAAATTTGCCCGTGACTTTCAAATCAAGGATTTAGGAACATTAAAATATTTTATAGGAATGATCGAGAAAGGGTATCGTTGTTAATCAAAGAAAGTATGTTCTTGAATTACTTAAAGAACCAAGCTTGTTTGGTTGCAGGATTGCAAAAACCCCTGTGGAACCAAATCTAAAGTTGCAAGTGGCAAAAGATGAAGAAATAAATGGTAAAGAGTGCTACTAGCGACATGTTGGATGACTTATTTATCTATCACATACACGTCCTGATATAGCATATGTCATGAGCTTGGTTAGTCAATTTTA
Organism: Cucumis cinereus; assembly: GCA_037974625.1. Taxonomy (NCBI): domain Eukaryota; kingdom Viridiplantae; phylum Streptophyta; class Magnoliopsida; order Cucurbitales; family Cucurbitaceae; genus Cucumis; species Cucumis cinereus. The sequence continues at coordinate 13,085,571 of JBBPDJ010000019.1, forward strand.
TGCATGCTCTTGGACCAACTCATTTTGAAGTTGCCTACAGATATTTAAGGTATTTGAAAAGGTCAACTGGAAAAGAGATTTTATTCAAAAGACATGATCACTTCAAAATAGAAGTTTATATTGATGTAGATTGGGCAATAAGTTCTTTAGATAAAAGATCTACCCTAGTTATTGTTCCTTTGTTGGTGAAAATTTGATTACTTGGAAAAGTAAAAAACAGGATGTGGCGGCTAAGAGTGGTGTTGAAACACACTTTAGAGCTTCAACTCATCGGATTTGTGAGGGCATATGGATCAAAAGGATCCTTGAAGAATTGAAGATTTTCTTGACTACACCAACACGTGTTTATTGTGACAATAACTGTCATCTTTATCGCTCATAATCTTGTTCTACGTGATAGTACAAAACATATTAAGGTTGATAAGCATTTTATTGAGGAGAAGATTGAAGCAAAAACAATATGTATTTCTTATCTTCCTAGGTCAGAGCAAATTGCTAAAGATCATCTCAAGAAACAATTTGATAGATTAGTCTTCAAACCAGCTTGAGGAGAAAGTGTTGAAATTTCTATTCCGTATAAATATTAATTGTTAAATTATTTCCTTTAATTGTTAATTATAATAGATCTTTCTAATGTATAAGAAGACCTATGCTTACACATATAAAATAACATAAAAGTATTTATTTTCTCAAAACCAAGTTGTTCGTGTGTTTAAATTGTAAACAAAGCAATAATTAAGAACATCAATAACTTTTAACAATTTTTTATAAGGACTTAATTGATTATTTAAGATATGGTACAATATTAAGAACCGAATTGAGAAAAGTTGAAGAGATTATGAATTTATCTAAATTTTAACTTCACTTATCGTTGAAATTGCTAATCCAATATAAACTCAATTGGAGCATTTTTTTTTTAAAAAAAAAGCATATAAAGAAGTGGATCTACGGAGAAAACAAAGAAAAGGGGAGTTTAGGAAGATGAAAGGGGGCTTTTGTTTCCATTCTTCTTTTCTTACAACCTTTGCAAAACAAATGAGACATGTCTTTAGAGAAATAGTAGGCAGAATATTACAAAGAACCAACAAGCATCCAGTTGGCGGGAGCTGAGAATTCCTAGTTCACAACAACTCGATGCAACATCACGACAATCGTCCAACCGACGTGAAGAAGAACAGGGTGAAATGTAAAAAATGTTATGCATATACTCTTATGTCTCTGAACTGTCTTGATGAGTTAACGATACTTTGATATTCTTTACAGGATTTCCCAGCACATTCAAAACCCCAACTCGCTGCAGCTCTTTTGCTGTGATGAAAGAAAGAGGAATAAAAGTTACTTTGATCATGTTTCAAAGCTAACGGAAACTTTCTGATATTTCATAGCTGGTGATATGTTAATGTCTAACTAGAAACTAAAAAACAGATTTAATTACCACTAGGCTGAAATAAAAAAATAGCATCAAAGTTACTTCCAAGTTTTGCAAGGAATATATGTATTAATAATTCGCAAGTAATAAGTTCAAACAAAAGACCAGTTATAAACTTCCTAGCAAGGTAACTATTTTGACGTTCATTATGATTCTTTCCACATTTTTAAAGTCAAAATCCAATTTGAGGAACCTAAGCTTAAGCGACGTAGGGATATTTTGGGAATTTTTTGAATTGTTAAGATTGTTGTATTTTATCATTCATTTTAATTATCTTTCACTTTATTATTTTTAGTTTAGGTGTGAAACCATCATTCTCCTTTGGGTCGATTTCGATTTAGAGGAAGTTAGGTTTAGTTATCTAGTTAGGTGTGAAACCACCCTTTCCCGTGGTTATAACTAAAAAGTGTTTATAAACACTTAGAAAATCAATCCAAACGCGTCATTAGTCTTGCATCAATTAGTATCCGAACACCTTCGAAAAAGGGCTTGATGGTGACCAAGAACACCTCCAAGAAACCTGATCCCCTTCTTTAGATGGGGAAGCATCATCCTCTTCTCCTCAATCTATCAACCGGCTGTTGACTAATGTGGAAGTTTCTATTGGAGAGTTTAACACAAGGCTACTGGATGTGCAGTCCAATATGCTGGGCCTTATGTGCAGTCCAACAAGGCTACTGAGAAGTGGTGTTAGACTTTGCTTGAAACAACATAGATATTTTCTGTTAATTCATTGTCAGGCTCTCAATCCCATGCTTGAGGCACCGAATTTCCATTTCAGACTCGAGAAAAAATTGTCCATCTAAAGATTCTAAACCATTCTTTATATGCTCCATTAATGAACTCAAGTAACTTGGAACAAAATTGACTATTCTCATTAAGTAATACCAGTGCTTGATTTTGAAGATAATAAACTCGAGGTCGGCATTTCATTATCCAACTTGAAGGTTATAGCACCACTCTCATTCCCATTGTCCTTTCAGAGAGTCAATATTTTTATATTCTCATGTCGAAGAGAATCAACTTCTACCCTATAAAGCCAGTTCCATTCTTGTTAATCTCATCTGTTCCATCCTCAATCTTTCAAATTGCTTATCTAATATCTCCACTGGTCAAATATTACTAAATTGCTCGCTTAATCTTTCCCGCAAACCCATCAATAGTCTTCTCTTGTTTGTTGCAGGTCCTTGAAAACCCTGTGATTGATTTATGTAACTCTTCGCCCTCCTTCTCTTTCTCCTCATAATTCTTTCTGATGCAATCCATACCTCCGATTGCTCCCCTGTAATCTTCTTCTTATTTAGAGAGGTGGAGAGGTGTAGCTGTAAATATTTATTTTCTTCAATTCTAGCTGTTAGTCCACGACATTTTGCATATCTTGCTCGAGATTAGTTGTTAGAGTTCTGTTCTCTCTTTCCATCTTGTTTAAAAAAGAAACCTCTCTTTGTAGTAAGACTTTCTGATCAGCTAGCTCTCTAACTCGCCCCCTTGGCCTCCTCTAACTGAATGACCAGTCACTTGACCTTCTGTCTAGTTCCTTCTCTAGTCATACCTGCAACTCAATTTTCTCCTTCTTCAGTTTCTGTGTTGTTGACACCAGTTTTGCATTTGCCTGTTTGAGCTCTCCTCCGGCATATGTCCTATCAGCAATCCGGAATGTAGAAGGCTTGAAACTTCAGGTGCCAACTTGAACCTCTCCCTTGTGATCTTTAAGCTATTTATCACCCAATTATCCAACCTCTGAATATTTGATATGTCCAAATCCAAGACTTCTTCAGCCAAAAGAAGAGATATCACCATAGCAAGTCCAAAGTTAGAAGTTAATATGGAATAGGAAAGGACACTGAGCAAAAATAATGAAACCCAGCGAATGAATTTCTCATAACCCATGCAAATCAGTAGTTTTCCCTGTACAGAAAAGGAAAGCGAAGTTATGAAAAACCAGAAATCAAACTACCTTCCTCAAGTGAGAGCTGAATGGATCTCTTTTCCAATTCAACCGCATGTCTGCTAAGTTCAACTGATGACAGCGATCGGAGAACTGATAGAAGTGTAGAATTATTTGTGGAGTAAATAATGATCATTTAAACTATTTCAGGAATAAGATAAAGCACTTTCTGAAATGCAAAGCATACCCTGAAGATAATCTTGTTGATCTGATTGGTCCAATTTATTCAATAACAACTGCAACTGATGATATCTGTCTTCCCACTGCAAATTTTTCCATCCTATTGGGAGGCCTACCGAAGGGAAAGTAGAAGGTGCAGAATGGAAGTTTGATTCTGCTATGGCTAAATTGATGCCACACTTTCCAATGTGATGAGGAACTGAAGGTTTTCCAGGTGCATTCATGGGAGACACCATTGGAAAAGGAGCAAATGCTTGAAAGCAATGATTCTGCAGCTCCTTAACCTGGGATTTGAGATGCACAGTTTCAGCTAGTTGACCAAGTTTGTTTAGATTTGGATAATCAGCTTTTATGCTTGTATTATCACAAGGACTATTCTTCCCTATATCTGCATCAGATTTTCTACGGACATAAACAAGATGCCCATTTGCCGCATTAGAAGTTGAAGTATGGAGATGAGATGGACTTGCAGGGTAGACTGGTGAGGCTCTGTTGTTACCAGAAACTTTAACGATGTCACTACCAGTACCTCTTTCCTTCAAAAGAGGAGAGCTTCCAGTACAATTTGAAGCTATGGCCATATTATCATTTTGCAAATCCCTTGATGTCGTCTTCTTTGCAGAAATCTGCAGTTGCTTTTCCTGAGAAGGCACGTCCTTCCCAAAATTTCCATGTCCATATTCACTGAATTTGGAGTCTATGGATTTCTGAACCATCTGAAAAGTTTAAAATTTTAAAGGGATACATAATACATATATCAGACCAAGGATATATAAGCCTTTAGAAATCAGTATCATTTATCAGAATTTTTTAGATTAGCAATCAAAAGATATGCATACCATATGAACAATAAATGTCAGGACATATAAATCCATTTTGATGGAAGATTTCGAAAGGAAAGAAAATTAAAGAGAATGCTTTCTATTTGAGAAACTATTTCTATTTTGTTAGAACGATTATTTTAAAAGTCATCCAACAAAATGAGCTTTAAAAATTATTTTCCATGTCTTAAAACTAATAACAAAATTTAGTCCAGATTTCAAAACATACAATAAAGTAAGAAGGCTATCGATTCAGTCTATTACCAAACCAAATTGTCAGACTTCCCCGTTCCTCCAACAACCACAGAATCTCACTCACGATCATTTTTTCTTGTTCAGCAATACTTTCTTAAGTTAAAAACTTCTCATAATTCCAAAACCCCTCGCCATGCTTCATACTTCAACTATTTATAGTTGTGACAACATGCTAAGAATTATAGAAGGTGCCCATAGCAATTAAGCTTAAGGTTTTCAACAAACTATCAAAAATCAGAAGATAAATTTTTGGATAATAAAAATATATTTTAGACATCAACCGGTGTAACACAAATTGTCCCAAGAGTATTACGGCCGCTTCACACTTCTAACATTACGACAAGAATATACCGTTTATTTGTCATACAACTTTCAAAGCACAATCTCAGCAAGATATAATGTTGACCTTTGCCGCTACTTGTGATTCTAGACGATGACAATTGACAACTTATTATCCAAGTCGTTCTTTCGTGTGTGCAGTTGGAATAGAATGATTAAGATATTTATCAATGAGAATTAAGATTTTAGCATCTGAGTGCATTTGGATAAGAATTTCTTTGATCACAACCCTAGGATATGCGTTGACAGGTAAATTGACAAAGCTTATTGCTAATCAAAGCCACTTTACATACAATGAAGCTGAATCTCAGAGAAGGTGAAGTAATCCTACTCGCCTATTGAAAATTACACTGAAAGCATACAAACTAGAGGAGCATAAACTACAAGTATCTTCTTTCTTCTAATTAATTCCTAGTTTCTTCCCACTTCTCTTTCGATTAACAATCAGGACCAATGTGCAGCTTTATCTTTTAGAAAATTATGAGGCAAAGAAGAAAAATATGAAATTAGCTCAGAGAAAACCTAGATAGAAGTCAAATGGAAGCAGAAGCATATTCACAAGAATTCCTACGACAAAAGACGAGTTGATCATCTTCTCCGAAAATTAACACTCAAACCTAAACCTCTTCGTGAACAAACTAAATCCAAAGAAAATCGCATAAAAAACATATTTTCATTCTTACCTTAGCTCATTGGAAGCGCTATGATGGAGAAGGGAGAGCCATGTGGAATTCAAACGTTCAGTTCTCAAGGTTATACAATTTCTTCAATGCGTTGATCGAATTACCATGAAAATGTATTTAAATTTGCTCATCAGAATCAAAATTGGACGCAAAATGTGTAATAAGATGAAGGATATAAGGCGTAATGCCTTGCAGATAGACACGTGGATCACAATTGTGGCTTCCAAAGGTTCCAAACCAAAACTACAAAAATACATTTTTTTTTTTTTTTAAGAGAGGAATGTAACCAAGATTATTGATTATTGTGATTTACTTGCTTATTGATTATTGTGTTTGAATTGCAGGATTGGAATTGAGTTTTACTGTTATATTTTCTTTTTTTTATTATTAATTTTTAAACTAAAAAATTAAATTATAAATTTTGGCTAATTAAATTTTGTCACGTTATCACAATTATAATTCGAACTGAGACTAATTAAAATTTCTTTCTAATTTAATTCATGATAGAAAATTGGGCCAAAGAAGATAATGGAGCTCAAGTCCAAACCCAATAAACAAAATAAGTTCAAGTCCAATAAATAAAATAAGTTCAAGCCCAAATCCAAACCTCATAAATAAATGAGCCCACACCTAAGTCCAACAAGCAAATGGGTCCAAGCCTATCTAAAGTCCATGAAAATTCTCTATAAATAGAGACATTGTCATTCATTTGAGGAGAATTTTTGGAGAACAACAAAGAAGTGAATCTCTCTAGAATTGAAGACTTGTCCTCTGAATCTCTCAAAACGTGAAAGTTCTTATCAGTCTCGAGATCACCACCTTCTGAAAATTTGAAGACTTAGAAGATTAAATCTTCCTTGAATTCTAGAAGATTGAAGCTCGAATTGATTTATATCCACAACTTCTTGAAGATCGAATAACTAGAAGTTCTAAGTTTTACTTTATATTCGAGAGAAAGCATTAAAGAAATGAATATTAGAGATTGTATCCACTACATTATACCGAAATCAATACAAAATTCAAATTCCATGAATTAATATTTTTCCAAAATCTCGTGTAAACAGTTTGACACGCCTAGTGGGGCCATCTCTACCTTTCATCTCTTTCTCTTTTAAAGGAAATATTTAAAGAAATCATGACGTCTAAAGGCAACACTTCCAAAGTTCTAAGCGATGTTGGCAGGATACCAAATATTTGCAGCCGTACAAGGGATCTCAATCGTCTAAAGAGATGATGCCCTTTGAAGTCTCGAAAAACATATGGAAACAATTGTTGAAGCCACCAAAGGGTGGAATTATAATCAAGGAAAATCTTACATTCGACGAGCATTTCTTATCTCCTGAAAGATCAAACGAGGGGACACTCACCAAATATAATTTCAGTTATGATGGATGACGTAGAGATAAGTGAAGAGAGAATGGTAGAGCTCGAAAAGAAAGGTAATATGCTCATGAAGGCAACTGAAGAAAGAGATTATGAGATTGCATCTCTTAAGAATCACATCGAGAGTTGTGACGTTGTTGCATCAAGTCATACACTTACAATCAAGAATAATGACAAAGGAAAGGCAATTTTGCAAGAAAGTCAATCACTAAAGTTGATCTCAGTTGCTTCAATGTCTGTTCAGCAGTAGAAAGTCACCATCAAAACTCAACATGGTGGTCCGACTCAAATTTCCTTTTTGTATTCCAAGCCATATACAAAGAAGATTGACAACCTGAGAATGTCGAATGGACACCAGTTACTTAAATTTTTGCAATTTGATGGAAAAGGCAACCCAAAACAACATGTTGCTCATGTCATCGAAACATGCAAAAATGCTGGTATTTAAGGAGATTTGATGGTTAAACAATTCGTTCGAACTCTGAAAGAAAATGTCTTTGATTGGTACACCGACCTTGAGCCTAAAACTATTAATAGTTGGAAGCAGCTTGAAAGGGAATTCCTCAATCGTTTCTACAGCATCCAAAGTGTTGTTAGCATGATAGAGCTAACCGCCACTAAGTAGTGAAAAAGCTAGCCAGTCATTAACTACATTAATCGCGGGAGAGCATTAAGCCTTGATTGCAAAGATAGATTAACTAAATTGTCAGCGGTCAAAATGTACACTAAGGAATGAATTGCAGGCTTTTGTACATCTTGCAAGGGACAAAACCTTGCACCTTTGAAGAGTTCGCAACTCGAGCTAACGATATGAAGCTAAGCATTGCTAACAAATGTAGTAATGTTCTACTGGTCCCAGAAGTAAGAAAAGAAAAGAAAGAAGTAAAGAGCATCCAAAAGGTATCAAAGGGTGCTACTAAAGAAGTTATGGTCATCAATATGATTTTCTTAAACATTATCTCCAAGGAGAAAAAGATTGAAAAAGGGCAAGACGAGAGCGAAAAAAAATGCCTAACGTTAAAAGAGAGGCATAAAAAAGTTTACCCTTTTTCAGACTTTGATTTACCCGATATGTTATAGGAACTACTAGAAAAACATCTCACTGAACTTCCTGAATGTAAACAACGTATAGAAATAGGGTGAGTAAATTATTCCAATTACTGCAAATATCATCGAGTTGTTAGTCATCTGGTAGAAAAATGATTTGTATTGAAAGAATTGATTTTGAAGTTAGCTCTAGAAAAAAATATTTAGATAGATCTTGATGATATGGCACAGACAAATCATACCGCGGTAATGATTCATCTTGATATTAGATTACCTGCTACAGGGAGTTTAATCCAATTTGGATCTCTTGAGCCTGTTTTTATAGATTCATTATTGGGGGCCTCACAAAATACTGACCTTCAGAAAATTGACTCCCAGAAAAAGGATAAACAGGTGAAAGATGCAGATAAGGCATGAACGTAAGTAGCTCGTTGAAAGAAGAGTAAACAAAATTTTGTTTAAAAGGAATCTCGTTCGTACCAAGACTATATGAGGAAGAGTAAGTCTCAAAGAAGAAAATAAGAAAGAATACGAAAAGACTTTGACCAGTCATTGAAGAAAGTGAGGAGCTTCCTCGACCTTGACAGCGGATAACTTTGAAAGACTTCTTCCCAAAGAGCTTCTCAGTTGAAACTATTTCTGAAGATGATGGTACTCCTTCTGAAGATGAACCCTTCTGAAACCTTCTGAAATGGGCAACATTTGACTCTCTTTCTTTCTGTCCCTTATTTTTCATAAGAGACTGAAAAGTCTGCAGTTCGTTAATGATGGTAGTCAAGTTATACTCTATCTTGTTCATTACTACATTACTGCAGAATTGAAGAAAGCTCTTCGGAAGAGATTCCATGATAGAGGACACTTGACTTTGCTTGTTAATGATCGCCCCACTCATTTCTCTCACGTTCAAGTGGACCATTATGTCGAGAACATGTTCTCCAACAGATTGACCTTCTGTCATACGAGCATTATAAACGTATTTAATGGTCTCGTGACGGATCTGAAAAGACAGTTGTCTAAACATCTTTCGAAGGGAATCCATGATCTGACATTTAGTGACCATGGACTCATGCTTCTGGCTCAAGATGTCAGATATACTAACTGTTGGGTTTTATGTCCTAAAACTCGTAGATAGTAAATGTAAACCGTTGACAGTTATTAATAAACAGTTATTA
>JBBPDJ010000019.1:13107261-13152699 GCA_037974625.1 Cucumis cinereus
AATTGAATGTAATCTGATATAATTATGACTTTGTTTTGTAGGTACCCAATTTTATTGGATTCCTTCTGGGAGTGATGTACCCAAATAGGTACCATGTAATTCTAGAAGGAATTACATGGTCTTCCATAGCTTGATATTATGTATGGAGTAAGAATCCAAATTTTGATCTGTTTCTGACTTTTAAAAATATAAAAAGTTTGTTCATTCAAGCAAACCCTACACTTAAAGAAGAATATTTTGTGGTCGATCAAAACTTTTAAACAACTAAAAATAGGCATCAGACAATTGATCTAGACTCTTGGTAAGGAAAAACCAACAGATGTGTTGGAATCAAAGCAACAATTATAGACTTCTTCTGAGGTATATATATATATATATATATATATTCCACAACACGTTTGTGGTTAGTAATGTTTGTATAAGCAACAACAATGGTTACCATTTCATTTTTTATTTTTTATTTTAAAAAGTAAGTCCATTTTCTTTCTATTTCTTAATAATGGTTGAATTCTTAACCAAATTCAAAAGACATATTTCTTTTAAAGCTTTTTTTTTTTTTTTTTTTTTTAGTTTTCAAATATTGACTTAGTTTTTTAAACAATTGGTAAAAAGTAGATAACAAAATAAAATAAGAAATTTGGAGAAGTAGTGTTAATTATAAGTTATATTAAAAATGAAAGATTATAACAAACAGCACAATTTAGAAAATAAATTAAAAATATAGCACAAAAATACAATATTTACAAAAATAAAAACTGTTGACCAATTAATTGAGCTTTTAGTATTTAAATTAAATTTTAACGTCTAATAAAAATATGATTATAAATATCATAATATTAAATGAAAAAGATGAATTAATTGTAGTTTTTTGGGGAAAAGTATAGATTTATTAATATTTAAGATTTAATTTGTGGAAGAAAAAAAATTGTATTTCTTGAGATTAGAACTCATGTGGGGGACATGATAACCTAACCCACTACGATTCTTTTAATGTTACACAAATTACAAAAAAAAATTACATTAAAATATAAATATAAAAACAAAAAGTTAAAGTCTTACAAATATAAACAATTACAAATCATTTTGGCCAAAACCACTTTTCCTCCAGTGACTTCTCAACTAATAATTTTGGTGTCTTCATCTTTGTAGCTCTCTAATATCTCTTCTCCAGATCAACATCAAGAACATCTTACTTCTTCAATCAGGTCAAATATTTCATCTCTCATCACCACTTTTTCAATTTTTTTTTTATTTTTATTTTTACATTAATTTTCATCTCATTTCTGTACTTATATATATATAAGCTGATTTGTGTGTAGATTTTGTATTTCTTCTCTTTTTTTCTTCTTTGATAGTTTTTACTTGGTGATCTGTATGTGTTTATTCCTTTCTGGTTTTTTAGCTCTCAAAATATTTTTGTAGGTTTGAATCCTTTTGAAGATCAAGAACAAGGCATAATGGACATCCTTATTTCAGTCACTGCAAAAATTGCTGAATACACTGTTCAGCCCCTTGGACGTCAACTTGGTTATGTGTTTTTCTTTCATGCCAACTTTCAAAAACTCAACACTCAAGTAGAAATGCTGAAAGATACAAAAGTATCTGTGCAAGACAAGACCCTTACTGCAACAAGAAATGTACAAGTCATAAAACCTGCTGTTGAAAAATGGTTGAAAAAGGTTGATGACTTTATTGCAAAATCTGAAGGGATACTAGCCCATGAAGGTGAACATGGTAGACTATGTTCCACCAACTTGGTCCAACGACACAAGTTGAGTAGAAAAGCAAGAAAAATGGCAGATGAAGCTCTTGAGATGAAAAATGAGGGACACAATTTTGATACGACATCCTATGAAGTTGGTATCTCATTGGTTGAGAGTTCACTGCCAAAAGTACCTGACTTTCTTGACTTTGACTCAAGAAAGTCGACGGTGAAACAAATCATGGATGCACTCTCTGATGATAATGTCCATAGGATTGGAGTGTTTGGGATGGGGGGTGTTGGCAAAACAATGCTAGTAAAAGAAATTTTAAGAAAAATTACAAAGAATAAGTCATTTGATGAAGTGGTAAATTCGACGGTCAGCCAACCACCAGATGTGAAAAGTATTCAAGCACAACTAGCTGACAAGCTAAAGCTGGATTTCAAACAATTAGAAACAACAGAAGGAAGGGCACTAAGGCTACACACGAGGTTGAAAATGGAGAAAAGTATCCTAGTTGTGTTGGATGATATTTGGGAGCATATTGATTTGGAAACCATAGGAATTCCAAGTGTTGAAGATCACACAGGTTGCAAGGTCTTGCTTACCTCTAGAAATAAACATTTGATTTCCAATGAAATGGGTGTCGATAAATCTTTTGATATAAAAGTTTTAGAAAATGATGAGTCGTGGAATTTATTTAAGGCAGTGGCAGGAGAGATTGATGAAACAGTAGAACCTATAGCTATTCAAATTGTGAGAGAATGTGCAGGCTTACCTATTGCTATTACTACTGTTGCTAAGGCATTACGAAATAAACTTCCTCCCATTTGGAATGATGCCTTAAATCAACTAAAAAGGGATGATGTGGTTACAAGGAACATCAGAGGAATGGACAAAAAAGTCTATTCGTCACTAAAACTGAGTTACGATCACTTAGAATGTGAAGAGGCCAAGTTACTATTCTTGTTATGTAGCATGTTTCCAGAAGACTTTAACATTGATGTTGAACAGTTGCATGAATATGCTATGGCCATGGGTTTCTTGCATGGTGTTGATACTGTGGCTCAAGTACGAAATCGAATAGAAACATTAGTTGATATTCTTATATCTTCTTCTTTGCTTATTCTACAATATGAGTTAAGGAATAATTATGTGAAAATGCACGATTTGGTTCGTGATGTAGCCATATCAATTTCATATGAGAATGTTCACATAAGTACATTGAGCTATGTGAAAAGAAGGAATGAAGAATGGAAAGAAGAGGATAGATTGTCGGGTAACTATACTGCAGTGTCATTAGTTATTCAAGGTGATAATAATCTTCATCTCCCAAAGTTAATGTTGCCTAAAGTTCAATTATTCATGTTATCTGGACTTAAATTTAGTTTACCTGTGCGGGTGGTTGAAACTTTTTTTGGAGAAATGAAAGAGATCAAAGGTTTAGTATTAGAACATGTGAATATATCCATGTTGCAACGACCATCTATTTACTCCTTAACAAACATTAGAGTATTACGTTTACATGGATGTGAATTGGGGAGCATAGATATGATTGGTGAATTGAAAAAGCTTGAAATTCTTGATTTGAGTTGGTCTGACATCATCCAAATCCCTACAACCATGAGTCAATTGACGCAATTGAGAGTGTTAAATTTATCTGATTGTGATAAACTCAAGGTAATTCCACCAAATATACTTTCAAAGTTGACAAAATTGGAAGAATTAAGTGTGGAAACTTTTGATAGATGGGAAGGAGAAAAAGGATACGAAGGAAGGGAAAATGCTAGTCTTTTTGAGCTTCAGTACTTGTCTCGCCTTTATACTTTAAATTTAACCATTCAAGAACAAGAGGTTATGTCAAAACCCCTCTTTTCAAAAGAGTTGAATTTAGAAAAGTTCGACATCACTATTGGTTGCAAAAGAGACAGATGTTTTGTGCCGAAAAATATTAGAACACTGGATCTCGAAATGGAATCAGGAAGCTGGTTGGATGATTGGATTAAAACATTGTTAAAGAAGGCAGTAAGTGTGAGGTTAAGAGGATCAATTTGTGCAATGGCTCTGCAATGCTTAGAAGTATTAGATGGAAATGACATCTCACATTTGAAGTGTCTCTACCTTCATAAAAGTTTAGAACTTCAACATTTTATCGATGAAAAGAGCAAGCATTTGCGAAAATGCGCATCCAAATTGGAGGTCTTAGAACTGCATAGTTGGGAGAATTTGGTGAGTGTAATTCATGGGTTTGGTGAAGAATCTACTTTCAACAAGTTGAGGATATTGATGGTATTGTTTTGCTCTAAATTGGAAACAGTGTTTTTCAACTGCATGTTGGATGACGTTTTGAATCTGGAGGACATTTCTGTTAGTTATTCTGAGAAGATGAAAGTGATGTTCATTGTGAAGGAAAATGAGGAGGGAACCAACCACATTATTGAGTTTACTAATTTATACTCTATATATTTACATGGTCTACCACGACTTCAAATATTTTGCTCCAAAAGTGAGAAATTTGTGCAATTAAGTATACAAAACCCAGAAGAAAGCACAATTTGCAATTCATTTTTTAGTGAAGAGGTGAGTTCATTAAATTCCATCAAACACACTTTTTTCTACGTACATTCTGCATCTAACCTTATGTGAAATTGTAGGTATCACTTCCTAATTTGGAGAGATTGGAAATTCATTATGCAGACAATTTGAAGATGATATGGAGCAATAATGTACCCATTCCTAATTCCTTTTCCAAACTCAAGAAAATGGAGATTCATTCATGCGACAATCTTCACAATGTATTATTTCCTCCAAATGTCTTTAGCTTTCTTACATGCCTTAAAATCTTAACCATTAAACATTGTGAATTATTGGAAGGGATATTTGAAGTGCAAGAGCCAACTAGTGTTGTTGAAGCAACTCCTATCGTGCTCCCAAATTTGACGCACTTTGAACTATGTAATCTTCCAAACCTTGAATACGTGTGGAGCAAGAATCAAATTTTTTATGGGCTTGTCACTTTTGAAAATATAAAAAGGTTGTTGATTGAAAAATGTTCAAAACTTAAAGGAGAATATCTGTGGTCAATCAAAACTTTTAAGCAACTTAAAAGACTGACAATAAGTATCAGACAATTGACAGAGGCTCTTGAGATGGAAAAGTCAGCAGATCGTGATATGTTGGAATCAAAACAATTGGAGACTTCTTCTTCTAAGGTACATATATATATATATACAACACATCATGTTTATTCAATATTTCATAAAATATCTTATTTATGTGAAAAAAGAATAAGGAATAGATATCTTAAATAGAAAGCTATTAGTATAACAGTTAATCTATTTCTTTGATCAAGTAGACAGTGTTTTTAGACTACTAAAAATACTTTTTTTTTTTTTAATTATTATTTGTTCCACTTTAATTTATATTATACTGATTGTTATTATAATACATATTATCTGTAATTTTTGTTTTGACTTTCTCAAATTTGAAAGACTCATCTGATTTTAAATAAAGAAATTTTTATTTGTAAAAATGAATTGACTAAAATATTTAAATCAAAATCATTAATTATATTAATTTTTTGTTGAATTAATTTCAAGAAGTTATTTAAAGTAAAATTTTTATTTGCTTGCTCAGTGCATGAAATCAAATTGTTATGTTTTGCTAGGTGGGGAATAGTTAATAATTTTAGTTCTAAATATGTAATCTTTACAAGAAATCTAGAAAAAAATAAGTACATGCTAACTCCATTATTTAACATTATCTATTTTTGAATCTTAATTAACAAGTCGGTAATCATTGGTCAGGAGGTTGAGGTTATACAGTTGGAAAATGGTTCTGAGTTGTTTCCGAAGCTTAAAAGGTTGAAGCTATATGGTTTTGTTGAGAATAACTCAGCTCATTTGCCGATGGAAATTGTACAAATCTTAAACCAACTTGAAGAGTTTAATTTGAAAAAAGCATTTATTGAAGAAATTTTCCCCCGCAACATACTGATTCCAAGATCTAGGGTTTCAGGGAGTTGGAGTCTACATAAACTACCCAAGCTTAGGCATTTGTGGAGTGAAGAATGCTCACAAAACAATAATGATTCAATTCTACAAGATTTGAATTTTCTAAGCATTTCAGAATGTGGTGGATTGAGTAGTTTAGTGTCCTCATCAGTGTGTTTTACAAACTTGACATTTCTTGAAGTGAAAAAATGTGACAGACTAACCCATTTGCTGAGTCCTTCGGTGGCTACAACGCTTGTGCAACTTAAAAGGTTGCGAATAAAAGAATGCAAAAGGATGAGTAGCATAATTGAGGGAGGATCAGTTGATGAAGAAGGAAATGATGAAAGTATTATATTCAACAACCTACATGAATTAAGTATTTATTCTTGTCTCAGCCTAACTCGTTTTAGTTGTGGGAGATGCATCATTAAATTCCCATGTTTGAAATATGCACACATTCGTAAGTGTCCTGAAATGAAGGTTTTTTCGCTTGGAATTGTAAGCACGCCACATTTGAAATTTGAACGTGTTTATTTATATAATGATGATGATGATGATACATGGTATCACCCAAAAAAATCCAAAGAGATGTTGGTGGAAGTTGATATGAATGTGATCATGAGAGAATATTGGGAGGACAATATTGATACCAGAATTCCAAACTTGTTCGGAGAAGAGGTTAGTATATTTGATTACCTTTTCCATGCATGTCTGGTAATTAATTAATTTTAATTTATATTATTTGTGTGTTGGAGCATGAAGTTTAATAAATTTATTTAATTAATGCAGAGTTTGGAGGAAAACCAATCTGAAAATTCATCTTCTTCTTCAAATAATAATGTTGAAAAATAAGAAAGAATTATATGGATGGATATTTATGTACACTACACTTCATATACCATTTTCATCCGCAAGGAAAATGTAAGACTCTTTGAAATCCTCTTTTTTTTTTTCTTTTTTTTTTTTTTTTGTTATGAGAAAATATTTAGGATAGATGGAAATGATTGGGGGTGTGCTTCAAATTTTGTTTGTGTTTTGTGTTCAATGGAACTACTCTCATGCTACTTAATTACCATTGGGATTCAAATGGAACGTACTATACAGATTTTTGGTGTTTGCATTATCAATAATCACCCAATTTAATTAATTAATTAATTTAAACCAATATTACAAATGTAATTAAACAATTAAAAAATTGCTTCATTTTTGGTAATTAGATTGTTTGAGGATTGGATGTCATTTTCTTTGCTTTGCAGAATATGAAACAAAACAAATTCTATTATCATCTTCTTTTACAGATAAAGATATATATATATATATATATAAAATCAAATAGATAAAAGCATAATTATTTGAAGTTATTATGTTGTTAAGTTTAAGTTTAAGATTTGACTGATTTTTTTTTGTTGGATGTTTTATCATGTCAGGTCAACTTCCTCCTCCTTCACAAATGAATGGATCTTCTTCATCTTCTCAAAAAATTAAACTCAGTGATGGAAGGTTTCTTGGTTATACAAATAAAGGTGTTTATAAAGACAAAGATAGATTCAAAATCATTGTCTCCCATGAGTTTAGTTAGAAGCTCCAAGGACATGACTATTTTAGCATCTCAAGTAATTGTTTTTACCTCTTCCATTGATTTGAATCTCAAGTTCTTTTTTTTATGTTTCTTTTTTAACTTGGTCTGTTTTATATTCAGTTGAAAACCAAGAAAATGTGGGTCTGTCAGTGGGAGTTTGATCATTTTAGAATTGTTAGGAGTGGGAAGAAACTTTATATTTACTTCACTGTTTGTGCTTTGCTTGCTATTACTGCTATTGAATTATAACGTTGGAAGTGTTTGTTGTGCAACAAATGAAGTGGACATGCTGTTAGCTTTTGTTGATGGTGGAGTTGTGGATAGAGTTTTTGTTTGAAGTACTGTAGAAAGAAATAAATTTGAAGACTCCCACACCCCATTTACTGTGTGTTCATTCTCCAAGTAAATCCAATATTATTTTGCCAACTTATTTTATATTGCTTCACATTCCATTGTCTTTATGAAATAATCATTATGTTTTGGTACTATATTTTTACTGTAAAATATATATATCAGATGAGTATAATTCATGGGTTTGCTGAAGAAAAGTACAGTGAAGGTATGGAGTTGCAATAAATTGGAAACACTTCTTTTCAACTGCATATTGGGTGATGTTTTGATTCTGGAGGAGACTGTTCTTCATTGCTGTGTGAAGATGGAAGTGATAATGATCAACTTATTTTATTGAGTTTACTCGTTTACTTTGAAATTTGTATGATTTTTTTCTTTTCTTGCAATATTTTTAATTTGAAATTTGTATACACCGTTAGAACTTACAGTTGATCTCTTCATACAGCATCAATGATGTGTAGTTAATTCATTGTAATTCCAGATTTGAAGTGATGATGGGTTATGTTGTCTCAAACTGAAGTTTCAAGTATGTAAAATTGTAGGTATCACTTCCTAATTTGGAGATATTGAGAATTATTGATGGTGCATAGAATTTGAAGATGATATGGAGCAATAATGTACTCATTATTCCTAATTCCTTTTCCAAACACAATCGAGTAGAGATTTGTTCATGCAACAATCTTCGCAAAGTGTTGTTTCCTTCAAAGATGATGACCATTCTTGCATGCCTTAATATCTTAAGGACTATAAATTGCAAATTATTGGAACGAATATTCGAAGTCACAACACGTTTGTGGTCAATAATGTTCATTCAGGCCTTGTTTGGTAACCGTTTGATAACCATTTTTTTTATTTTAAAAAGTAAGCCTATGATATGACTTACAAGGCTTGGAGACAAACTGACTTAACTTGTTTATAGTGAAACAAATACGAGGTCTGGATATAGTCAAGTATAGTAAACTACGAATGAGCCTTTGATATGAAGATGGATCAGATAATATATCATCTCCTGTTTTGAGTACTGAAAAAATCTCGTTGGTCGATCTCGTACTAAAAAAAATTGTTTTGAGTACGATTTGAAAAGAATACTAGTTTTATAAGACATAAATTAAGAGAATTCCCTTTTTCTTTTCGGCAACTACATTAATAGAACTGAAATTGAAATTTATTTTGATATATTACACTCAAAATTGAGTGAGTAGTAAACACTTTTAAAAATAAAAAAAAATAAAAAAATTGAAAAATATGAATATTCTTATATATATAATTTAGGCATTTATTTAAGAACAAATTCAACCTTCGACACATGCCAATAATGGAGGCGCTGTGTTTCTCCACAACCATTCTTCCATTTCGAAAAACTGTTGGATCTTTCAGTGACACTTCCAATTTTCCCTCCATTTCAAAATCTTCCATTCTCTTCCCTTCTTCATCAACCTCCCGACTCACAGCGATTTGCAGGCAAAGAATTGAAGGAGAAGACACGCCTCTGTCCGGTCCTATCGCTGCTTACAGATTGCTCGGCGTCCACCCAACTTGCTCCGAATCCGAGCTCAAAGCCGCTTTTCGAGCCAAAGTACTGTTTCTCTCTTCCCCTTGCTGCTTTGATTTCTTTCGTTGCTAAGCGAATTGAATTGTTGTTGACTACATTTGAGTTTTCGGATTATGGTGGTCCGAGTGATTTGGCTGCTAAGGTTGATTTTTTGAATTTTTGTTTTCTGTATTGATTTTCAATTGGACTTCTGATTTTTTGGATGTATAGGTGAAGCAATTTCATCCGGACGTCAATAGAAATGGGAATGATTCGGATTCTATGATTCGTCGTGTTATTCAAGCGTACGAGGTAGCTAATAAAGAGATGTGCATTTATTGAACCAAGAAGAAAGTTGTGCTGTGTTGGTTATCTCGATGCTTAATGCTGTTTCTTTAGTAGGATAAGCATTATGGCAATCATAATTTATGTAGAACAGGATGACTATCATTCTAATTATTTTCCGCTAATGTTACAATTGAAAATATGATAATAATAGTAGTATTGTTATCTCCGCGTGCTTAACATTGTAGAATTGAAAACCATTTTCTGTTGTTTCTGTGCTAGTAGAGTGGACAAGGCTGTTTAACCCGCTTACAGACGAGGAGATTGTAGATCAACTCTCCTTATGTCCTCAAACAACTTCTGTGTTCTTATTCATATTCTTTGAATGGTTTGACTCGCAGTCATTAATTAGTTAGAAAAAATTTCTAGAAATTATCCAAAGAAAGTGTTTAGAGAGAGAAATTAGTGAGAAAAAGGTGCATAGAGAGTAATCAAGAAAAAAGTGTCATTGAATATTATTTTGCTTTGGTAGTTTCGACTCTAGTTCATTTTGGCTCATATATTTTCAAAAGGTTCATTTTTGTCTCTACTTTCCACTTTTGTTTGTTGTTTGTTGTTTTAAAAGTATAGGGACCAAAATAAATCAAAGTCAAAAGTATTGAGACTCCAAAAGTACTTATTTGATTTTTGGTCTCTCTTTCTCATAACTTCTGGACTTCGATCATAGAGACTGTAACAAGGCTGGAACTATTTGTGATTTGATAGCCAACTTGTTTTGCCATCTACGTTGTAGTCAATAATGAAACTCAACAGTGACTATGCTCTGTAAAATATGCAGATGTTATCCAGTTACAGCCGAACAGAGTTCATTGAGAGGTATCGTAGTGCTTTTGATGTTGATCTCAGGGTGTATAGAAGTTCTTAACTTCTTGAAACACTCATCATAGAATGAATTGTGTAATGTCCATATGATTGGAAGGCTTAGGGAAATTTTTATTTATAAATAAACGATGGTATGTAGTATATAACAATTTAGTACTTTTGACAGAAATTCTACCATATATTAGGGGTTAGATCTCCATTGTTGATAATTTGAGTCTTTGACATTCAATGTTGTTTTAGGATATCAAGTTTCAGTTCCACCTGTCTTCATTCTGATTGGTATATCTGTTATTCATTTTTATGAAATTTTCACTATTGAACATATGAAATTCAGGGAATGTTTAGATCCTTTTGAAAACCCAGAATGTGAAGCATTTGATGTCTTTGTTAATGAGTTTCTTTGTGTTGGAAAAGGTACAATCTCTGCTCCAACTTAAGAATGTTACAATGTTGTAATACTGTAATGATATCCTTCCCACTTATTCCCCTCTCACATTGTTGTCATAACAATATGCAGGCTGCCCATATTCTTGTGTAGATAGAGCTCCCCATGTCTTCACTTTTGCCACTTCCACCGGGACAGCCCGTGCTACGTCTCAAGGTTCGTTCTGAGTGATAACACAACTATTATTTCAAATTTGGGTGCATAACCAAAAGGCTTATGAGATGTGTGCATTATTCTAACGATGATTTCTCGATTTATTTCCTGTAATTAGGACATAGTGAGGATTATCAGCTACAGATGGCAGTTGGTCAATGCCCCAGAAGCTGTATACATTATGTGACACCTTTGCAGAGGATCATTCTGGAAGAGCTGCTTGACAGGTAGAAAAGTATTCCAACTTAGATATATGTTTTTAATATAGAAAATACAAGCAGATTATTCATTTTTGGAAACCACCACTTGTTTTATTTATACCAAGGAAGATCGTAGTTTCTTTCCCCTCCTCTTTTTAGCTTTTCGGTAACTGTAGTTTATCTTTGTTTATGTAGTGCCTTGGATGTGCCTTATGATAATTCTGCAGAGGCAGATTTACTATATTCTCTTATAGTGAAATCAAAATTCGAGAATAATCGATACAAAAGGCCGAAGAGGGAGCCAAAGAATTCAACAGAAAGAGTGGATTGGTATTGAAATCTGATTTAGTCTCGTGTTCGGAAGAATTAAGAAGAAGGCAATGCAGTTGACGAAATACATCAACAGAAGTCAGAAATATCCTCAATATTTTGTTGTATACTATCTTGAGCATCAAAGTTAATGAAAGAATACTACATTATAGGTGAAAAAGGTGATTTCTAGACGTCTCACAATCAAAATGCAGCCTCTAAATTTTCACTTATTCTAGGTAAAATCAATTTATATTCCTTGACCTAATAATCGAATTCATTTAAATCCTAAATTTTTATAAGTGAATCATGGTAGACCACTTCTTAAAATTAATGCATAAATTTTTACCACACATGTATATGACTTCTTTAAATATAGGGATTAATGTAAATTAGCGAATAAAAACCTAGAATCAAATTAGCATAAGCTTTTCATCTATTTACCTAAATTTTTCTCTATTTATTTAGAAGTTACGTACTAATTTTTCTTGCTAGTGAGCAAGATTTTTGGTGAATATTAATTTTATTTGAGTGATTTTGAGTTGATTTTAACTAAAATCATGTGAAAATAGCTATTTACATGCATTGATTCAATTACAAAAGTTGACGATTAACTTGATACAATTATTAAACTCCCAAATGTTTCAAGGTATAAATTGATATCTTATTATAAACAGAGGGAGGGGTGAATTAGAGAAGGTAGACATTAGTTGAGTGGTTTAGGGCTTGAGTTAGTATTCGCAAGAGGTAGGTTCCCAAGTAAACTTGGTTTATCTGTATTTCATCTTTACATTTTAATATATTCCTCTCTCTAGTTAGGAAGTATTCTAACAGATACTTGTAGTAATAAACCGGTGGCTTATGCTTGTAGCTTGATTATCTAGTTAACTCAGCTATTTTTATTTATTTATTATATTCACAAATTGTAAGAACAGATATATCAAGAAAATTGACTTTCTTTGGTTTCTGGAACTTTTGATTATATTTAAGGTAACTCATTAAAGACAGAATAGATTGCATTTGGAGTTCATAATGTACAAGGACCTATGATTTGTAAACACATCAAGGAAAATTGCGCTTCTTATTTTGAAATTGCCTTCATGAATCGGGTTAATGATGAGAGAACTCCAGCTGCTTTGTCCAAAAATGACGGGTCCTGGTCTGACTCTGCTACATTTCCAAATATTATCTGCAGAAGATTCTTATTCTTACATTAGTGATCAAACTAATCTCTTCTCGATTTAAGAACCACTGTAAGATTGAAATTGTGAAAGCTCCACAATTAAGTTACTTAAACAATCTATGTATTTACTTCTGATCATATAATGTGAGTTAAAGTAGATGACAGATTAGTAGCTCTATTAGTAGATAAATTGTGAAAGCTCCACAATTAACATATTCTAATTTCTCATATCTTATTTTCTCAGGTAACTGACCTCGAGGTCTCCAGCATCTGGACGGCTTATTAATTCTTTGGCTAGCAAATATCTGCCAGGCCTGTCTTTGTCATCATAGAACACTTTCCATAACCTGGTCAGAGATTGCAAAGATGTCAATCACATCTTGAAAAAAAAAACCAGAAAGAAAACCCCCAAAAAAGGAAGAAGAAGAAGAAGAGGAAAGTGGCTGGAGAAAATTCAACCACAGGTATTTGCAGTAGGATGCTACATCTAGTGGCTTGGTCTTTGAGTTTGATTATTATTTCACATTAATGGTTTCCTTACTTTCATGTAAGATGCAGCAAAGTATTTGATTATATTCTGAAATTTGTTCAGGTCATACAACTAAAAAGTAGTCTGGACCATCTGTGTTGTTCCTATATTAACTGGAACAGGTAAGCATTCTCTAGAGGCTTGAAAAGGCCAAAGTGAGCTCAGCAGTCGAATAAAGGAAACAAGCAACTTCAGCACAGGAGTAGATGATTTAATGGATCTGTAAGATGTTAAAATCTCCTTACCCAGGATAAGCTCTAAAGACAGCTCCAGATGGCAAAGGCCTCATGGAGTAAACTGTTGTAAACGTGCTGTACAAAAAATAACAAAATAGAGGTTCAGTAACACAAATCCTTTCTTACCTGAACTTAATGACTAGTTACGAAGTCTAGAGTCTCTTATGAAGCTTCATTTCTCCTTGACAACTTTATGTATGAGGTTAGACATTTACTCCATATTAGAAAGACAATCATTTTTCGTAAGCAATTGTTTCCCAAGTAAAATAATCTAGATGTCTACTCAGACCTAGATGAAATGTATTCTAGAATGGTGAGAGTTTTAAATTTTACCTTAAAAAGTATCTTCTCAATTTTCGAACATTAAATCCAACCCCTACATCTTCGCTGATGAGACGAGGGTTCCACATGATAAGAGGCCGTGGCTGCCATCAATGTAGAAAAGTAAGTAGGAAGAAGGAACTAAGTCCATTTGATTCAATGTACAAGTGAAAACTGTCAAAGTCCAAATATATGTAAATAAAAGATAATCTAGTGCATATTAATTTGAACTTATGTGGTTTCATCATGATTGCAGATCTCCGATTTTGGCCATCGAGTATCAATCATAGGACAAAATTTTGGAAGCAACCATTTCAACAGCAAATGGAATGATTCAGATTTTTACCGGATCATCTGAGAGGGCAGCTGCAATTTTCTCTACATTTTCCAACATTTGGTAATCAGGAACAACCATAACAACTATCTCATCTGCACTATCTACAGGTTTTCGGTCGCTTAAGCTGAGAATGACAACCATATGCCATTAAGTTGTAATTGTATTCAGGCCAAAAGAAAAAACATGTGGAATCAGATTGTCCAAACGAACATTGTAAACACATTCACTTAATGGTGGCTAGAACAAACTATGATAGATCAAGACTCTACCCAATGTTTGACCGATATATTTTGCCTTAAGTCTCAAGTTTTCCTTCAATCGATATCAACGGTATCGGAACTTACCTGGAAAATTTGAAGGAGGCATCTTTCCATCGATATTCTAGAAGCGCAGCGGCCCCAGCATCTGGAAACACAGCTTTAACTTTCTAGCAATTAAATTTGGAGTGTACTTAGATATTTGATTAAATTAACTAGTGAATAAACATCCTAAAAACTTTGAATCTTTTACTGTTCTCTTTGTTTACTTCTGTTGTGGATCTCACATATCATTATATAATTTAAATTCTCACTAAATTTTAAGATTAGTAGTACTCTGATACACATGGTACATATAATATATTCCAACTTTCAATTCTTGATTAGTAAACTGTAAACAGGGCCTTAAAGTGATATTTCCATATCCTACTTACCTCACAATTTGTTTCCTGCATGAGTGACTCCAAGAAAACTCTTGAGAGCTCCCAGAGTTCAGCCTGAGCACCTTCATCGTCTAGAAACTGAAGTTGGGGGATAAGGAGCTCAACCTGAAAATAATATGCAAGGATAAAGAGATGAGGGAGATAAAGAAATGAGTTCGGGTTCAAATTTCTTTTAGCAAGAAATTGAAGGACAAAGAGGGATCATAAGGTGCACCCAAACATCTAATTTGAGTACAAACTTGGTTGCTAGGGATCAGGGGAGTCATCAAATCTCTCAAAACTGGCCTTCGAGTGAGTAGGTCTTTTCGCAGAATAGTGCAATGGGGCCATCGATACCCCAGTTAAAGAAAGAAGAATATAAATTGAGAGATAGTGAGCCAATAAAAGCCCTAGTGGTGAGAATCGGTACATGAAGAAACATGGAAAATTACAAGGTTTCTTATAGGAAGAATCTAAATTTACACCAACATACTATCCTGGCCATCGCAGGCTGAAATTTGGACGTGTTGAGAATTTCAATTTCTTTTATAATGTTTGTGCATATTTATAGGGCAGTGGCATAAGGTTTCCTCAAGGATTAGCACAAAGTAAAAAGAGTATCATACTATTGCTCTTGATCCTCCTGAAGACACAAACAAACCAGCGGCTTCACCAGATTGCCTAACTGCTCCCTCCAAGTCTGAAGGCAAACAGCTGAAAATGGGAGTAAAAAACATTGAGAAACCCTTGCATTCACCAAAAAAAATGGATACCTTAATTGCACAAAAGATAAAAACAAGCAAAAAGATGCCAATACTGTTCCTCTTTTCGTTTCGTATCGATTCAGAACGTCCTCTCCTTACAAACAATATTAGGTACCGGCCTGATTTGAACAATTCGAACTCCTATCTGTCCTTCCTTGCCTTAATCAGCTTGTAAAAACATGCGAGCTTTGAATTCAACCAACCAAACAGAGATGGTAATGAAGAGAAAAGAACATTGGGAACGATGTCATGTACACCTTGGTGCTTAGCCTAATTGCTCAAGAATTGATGACATGTTCCTTGGCAATAGCCATATCTCTTTTTCTTTTTCCTTCTTATATATGTTAGTGTCTGGTTTAGCTAGTGCACACCTTCTATTACATTTGGTTGCCAACTAAACTCGTAGTGTATTAAATTTAGACATGAAACCACTGTGGTTTGAACTCATTTCCTTTAAGCGCTTTATTATTTATAATCAAACAATGAAACAAGCGCAATTAGTTGAAGCCTTATTTCGATTACTAAACTTAAAAATTAGTTATTTCTTCTAATCTGAGTATCAGAGAGTCAACTTCTTGTATTATGCTCAGGGTCCTATTCCCTCTTTGGTAAACCTACGAAGGTTTAAAATCATTCAAATTTTCTATCCAGGAACTTGAAGTGAACATTTGAGAATATCTTACTACCATTATCACCTTCCCCTTCAAAAATCTCAATGGATCACTCCTTAGGGATAACTGAATTTCCCACTTCATGACATCCACCATGATCAACAATAATTTAAAAGTATTTGAGACTTCATAGAGACTTTAGGTCACAAATCCTCCATTATCCTTAAAAAAAATCAAAACTATAGAGTTTTGGCAAAATATTAAAAAAAGTAGTTGTTCCATATCAAGAAGGTTCAATAAAGGAGTCTAATACTATAAAGAGAAGGTTTTTGTAATTGGAATCTGGAAGAGAATTATTGTGTGTAATTGTAATAGTTTTCCATGTAAATTTGACAAAAACCACATTTCCAAGTTCCTACTTCCTAGTTCTTCATTATCCATCATTTTCCCTCCATAGCTCTTAGTTATATTGAAATAATTTTCTAATTCTATTTAAGCACTTAAAAGATTCATTCCAAACCGAACTGGAAGTTTGGATGCAGAATGCAATTCTTCATTTGAACCTAGAAGCTGATTAGTACTTATGATTCAATCAATTTAGAGCACAAGAGAATCTTTCCATGATCAACTCTAAGATTCAGTAAACAAATATTGAAGAGGAAGAGAAAAAGAGAAACCTGTCATCTTCTTCAACCTCTTGACTCAGCTGTTGTTCCAACGACAATGATGGATTAGGTTCTAATACATCATCTTGGGGAATCTCCCCTTGAAATTTCTCGAACTTACCATGAATTTTTGAAACGGACCCATTTTTGGAGGATGAAATTTGGGGAAAGACAGTGAGGGAAGTTCGAGGAAAAGATAAGGGGAAATTTGTGGATGACGTTGAATTGGATATTAGGAAGGAACAATGGGAGAAGGAAGGATTTGGGAATGAGGAAGCCATGAACAAGGTGAGCTATATCTGCTCTAAGCTGTCAGCCATAGAATGAATTCATTCCAACTTTCTGGGATTTTTATGGTGATGATTGCTAACCGCTAATCTTTCAAATTTAAGTCATTATTTTTTTTTATCGGTTACTCTAAGTCTCGAGTATTTTGCTTAAAAATTAGTAATAATAAATAAATAAATCATGCATGAGACCACCATTGTAATTTTAAATAGAGTAAAATGAACCAAAATATTTACAAAATATCTTTCAAAATCTATTCCTGTTAGACATTCGGTTAATTCTGAAATTTATAATATTTTATAAATATCTTTAATAGTTGATTTACAATAATTTTTCAATTAAAAAATTACATTATAATCAAATTTGAGGATTAAAAGGAGAAATTATACTTTCGTGACGGAGATATGGGGTATAGAGATTTAATTTTTTTTTTTATTTCAACGTAATTGAATTTAGCTAAGCACTCTCTTTAAAAATGAAATAAATAAAATGAAATTAGTCGGGTCGGGGATCCATGAACCGTAGGAAAAGTCGGAGCTCCGGAAACGTAATTTTGCTATTTGTTTTATAGCCGTTTGAAAGAGGTTCAATTCAATAGCCCGCTCGCCATTTCAAATCTTCGAATTCAATCTCAAACCCTACGCGACCGTTGCTCTCTCTCTCTCTCTCTCTCTCTCTCTCCACTCAGCTCTGTCATTTCTTCTTCTTCTCCATCAAAATTATTGGAATTTCTCTCGAAATTCACATCCTCCATCTCTCTTTCAAGCCATGGAAGGTATTTTCTCTCTCTCTGGGTCTGGATTTTGTGGAGGAAATGAATGAATCCAGATGGTTTGTTGTTAATTGGGTTAGTGTTGTTTCAATTTCAGATGTAATGGAAGTCGTCTCACAATTATGCTCTCCGGCTGTTCCGTCTTGTGATTCAAGGCCTTCGCCTTCCATTTCCGGTTCAGGTTCGTTAATTCTTTCTGATTTTTTTGTTCCTAATGATTCTTTCTTGGTTTCGACGTGCAAAGAATGCTTCTTGTCATGGATCTGTTCAGACCCAGATGATATGGGTCTGTTTTCGTTCTTTTTTATAGTTGTGATGGGAAAGAGCAATCAAGTTAGAGCCCTAGGATTTGCTGCTGTTTACTTGTTTTTGCTCTCCTTTGTATGTTTCTTTTTGTTATTTTTCTACTTCCGCTCCTTTCAGATTTGTCTTGATTTCGGTTTGGCAACTGCAAATTTCATTGATTTACTTTCTTCATGACCAATTCTTGTGTTTAGGGTTATCTTTTCAACTTGTTTGCTTTTTCTCTCTGGTTCTATTTCACTAAATTTCTGAGTGGTCCAGATATTGATTTGGGCGAATCTTTTGAATGTGCTGATAAGATGGAGAACGAATTGTCCAGTGAAATCGAATTAACATCCCCACATGGACAGCATACTCTTCCAATCCTGCAAAAAGTCATTGACTTGGGCAACAAAATTAAGGTATGAAATACTTGAGGTCTGGCTTTTTTCAATTGGCTGGCTTAGAAATTAAGGTATGTTAAATTTTGTTTTACTCTTTGGCAATTAATAGTTAATACATTGTTAATTACTGGTTTCAGAATTTGAAGAATGAACATGTGCTCTTAACCGAACGATTCAAACTAGAAACTGATGCTTTTCCAGGCCCTGAAGTTGTAAAAACTCTTCACCTTCTAGGTATTCTTCTGCTAACCAACCATTTTCCATCATTTTTTAAAATAATTACTCTTCAGCAACTAATCCTTGGCTGTTTCTTTTTCCTTTTAGGTACAGAGTATGAACGTTTAAAGAAGAAATACCTTGAAGAGTCCACTGAGAGAAAAAGACTTTACAATGAAGTCATTGAACTGAAAGGGAATATTAGAGTTTTCTGCCGATGTAGACCATTGAATCAAAGCGAATTAGAAAATGGATCTACCTCTGTGATTGAATTTGATACGTCCCAGGAAAATGAGATTCAAGTTCTTTCTTCTGATTCTTCCAAAAAACTGTTTAAATTCGATCACGTGTTCAAGACTGAGGACAGCCAAGGTGATTATGGGTGCTAGTTCCTAAGTCGAGTCACAGTGAATAATGAATTAATCCATGTCTTGATGACGAGTTTCCGAATTTGCAGGAACTGTTTTCAGTCAAGCTAAACCTGTTGTCGCTTCAGTGATGGATGGCTATAATGTCTGCATATTTGCTTATGGACAAACTGGAACAGGGAAGACATTTACAATGGAGGGAACACCCGAAAACAGAGGAGTCAACTACCGGACTCTGAAAGAGCTGTTTAAGATTTCAGAAGATAGAGATGGTGTTATGAAATATGAATTGTACGTCAGTATGTTGGAGGTTTACAATGAGAAGATAAGGGATCTTTTGGCAGATAACTCCAACCCAAATCTAAAGAAGTGAGTTCTTTTCTCTGGTAACTTTTAATGGATGGTTTCATATGTCTATATTACTTGCATATAAACATGGTGATGTCTGTAATGTTGTAGGGTTGAATGCTTTTAGTTCAAGTGCTCTAAAATATTTGTTGCTACATGCTAATTTATTGCTAGCTGTCCTCCACTAGACAAGTTCAACTACTGAACATTTGAAACACTTGAATGATTAGCAATGTTCAAAATATTGGAATGAATTGTTAATATGAAGTTTGTTTTAAGGTTGGAGATTAAGCAAGCAGCCGAAGGAACACAGGAAGTCCCTGGATTGGTTGAAGCTCAAGTGTATGGAACTGAAGAAGTGTGGGAACTACTTAAATCTGGAAGCCGAGCAAGATCTGTTGGGTCCACCAGTGCTAATGAGCTAAGCAGCCGCTCCCATTGGTAATATTCTTGTCTGATCACCATGTGCTTGCTGAATCATTGAGAAGAACATGTTAACTGATACTCTCTACTAACATCTTTTTACAACAAAATTGATACACTTCTTAAATGCCAACAACTTCTTAAACAACATATATTAAGTAAATTTTGTTCTTACAAGATGATTTGAGAGATTGAAATACTTATGCACGCCAATAACCATATGTATGCAGCTTGTTGCGAGTGACTGTCAAGGGAGAGAATCTTATAAATGGACAGAGGACAAAGAGTCATCTTTGGCTGGTGGACTTGGCTGGTAGCGAGCGTGTGGGGAGGATTGACGTTGATGGTGAAAGATTAAAGGAATCTCAATTCATTAATAAATCACTTTCCGCTCTTGGTGATGTCATCTCTGCCTTGGCTTCTAAAACAGCTCACATTCCTTACAGGCATTTCTCCATCCAACTATACCATTTGCCTTCGAAGTTTTCTTAGTATATTGGATTGAGTTTTGTTTATTTTTCTTGTAACAGAAACTCAAAGCTCACTCATTTGCTGCAAAGCTCTCTAGGTGTGGGGGCTTTACCTTAATACTTTGCTCCTTGATATCTTCTTTACTATGAAGTCTCAGTCTGAGCTTCAATTTAGAGGTCTCTGTATTTGTTTTATTTTTATTATTACCATGGACACCAATTGAAATTCTATGTGCAGGAGGAGATTGCAAAACGCTAATGTTTGTACAGATTAGTCCAAGTGCAGCCGATGTTGGAGAGACACTCTGCTCACTAAATTTTGCAAGCCGTGTTAGGGGGATTGAGAATGCCCCTGCTCGCAAACAGACAGATCTCACAGACCTGTTCAAGTTCAAGCAAATGGTATATGAACACATCGGAAATTTCAGATTGTACTTTTTAGAGATTCTTCTTTCTGTGTTTTGGCCTAGTTTTAAACAATTGTTGTTAAAATTTATAGGCAGAAAAGTCCAAGCATGACGAAAAGGAAATGAAGAAGCTCCAAGATAATGTGCAATACTTGCAGTTAAGACTCACGGCTAAGGAACATACTTACAAGAATCTTCAAGAGAAGGTAAATTTGAAGTTCTTTATTATTGCTGTGCCTTTTTACATCATTGCACAATTTGCTTACATGATCTTCATTATTAAGTGAACACAAAATTATTGTTTGTGTCCTAACAGGTTCGAGAGCTCGAGAGCCAACTAGCGGAAGAGAGGAAGGCCAGACTAAAACAAGAAAATAGAGCTCTTGCTACTGTTGCTGGTGCCGCCTCTCAGCCTTCAGCAATGCAATCTCTTCCAAAGCTGGCAGGTCTTAAAACCATTCCAGAGAAGAAACCACCATTGGGTCCTTCAAAGCTAAGGCTTCCCCTAAGAAAGATAACAAATTTCGTGCCGCCAATGTCCCCCATACCATCCAAAAGAAGGCGTGTCTCTTCATTCATAAACACTGCTCCTCCAACAGAAGGCAAAGAAAATGTCCCCAAAATGAACCCAACTGCAGCAGCCAACACAAGAAACCTTCGTCTACCAAGACGTAGTTCGCTAGCTGTTAGGCCAACTTCAACAATGACTACAACAACCACAACAACTGCAACACAGGTTTTTCAACCCAAGAGGCGTGTCTCAATAGCTACACTTCGTCCAGAGTTGCACTCTCACATGACTACCCCACTCCAAACCTCGGCCTCAAAATTCAATAATGGAAATGTAGCATTGGGGGCACAATTATTTGCAGCAAGGAAAGCAAGATATTCAAAGCTATTCTCTCCATTACCAGAGTTCCAAACAACAGTAGAGGCAACACCTATTGCTGCCATGAGGAGCAGTAGCAAGTTCATGGGAAGCCCTCCAACCCAAGGTGGTGGTTCAAGAAATAGTAAAGTTATAGCATTACAAAGAAAACCAATTGTGTGGAGCCCTCTCAAGTTAAGAGGACTGAAAAATTTCAGGAGGCCATCTTTAATACCATCTCGACCATCCTCGACCGAGTTTCAATGACAAACATCATCTTCAACTTTCTGTTCAACGGTCATTTCTTCTCTAACATCTCATTCCCATCAAAGAAAGCCATCAGTGTGGAGTCCGCTCAAGTTGTGTGCTCGAAACTTGCAGGAGTCCTCTTTGATATCATATTGATCGATCTTCCCACCGAGTTTTAATGCCGACATCATCTTCTTCAACCTTTTTTGTACAACACTGCGTCTTCTCTAACCTCTTCACTCTGTCTACAGTTCTATGTGTATTTGTTTTTTCTTTTTTTATTCATATAATATTTCATTTCTTGGATGTTACAGCTAAATTGTATGCTTCTGGCTTACCAAATGAAGGTCTCATAAACAAGTTAGTCTTACTTTAATTTTGGATTCCTTGAGATGAGATTGTTAGTTTTTCTGTATTTTTTGGTCAATATTGTGAACCATTGAAAAACTCCTGAAATAGTCAAATAAATCCATGCAATGAGGAAAAAGTATAATAAAACTATTAAGAGTCCTCATTTTACTTCAATTGACCAATTGGGTATAGGTTTTGTACTCAAAACTTGGGTATAGGTTTTATTTTCCCCTTTTCTTTTATATTCTTATGGAGTAGAACATGAAATATTATGTAGACATTTTTAATAAACACCCTAAACCCATTTTGATGATTATAACATTAGAATGTTGTTAACATTTTAGTAGACATCCTTTAAATTCAATATTTGAACTCTCATTCTTACATTTGTTTTACTTAAAAAAAAAAAAAAAGGAGACTACATATAAATACGATTCAAAGACTTTATCGAAAAATTCAACTCTTACAACTATCATTCATTTACATAATTAATAATCCACGTAGAAGATAATTAAGATAATCGTAAGTCGTAATAATCACCGATTAACTTTTTTATCTCCAATAAAGATACTTATTACTCTCTAAAATTGAAGGGTCGATCCTCCATGCATTATTAGACCTTTTATAGACAACTTAAAAGGAGCAAACCCTAGTTTTGAAATTTTGTCATTTCTAGCTTTTACTTCAATGATAATGGAGAAGAGACCCACATACAGAACTAAGAACCAAATTCCAAAAGGTAGCTCTTAGTGGGCCGAATTGGGAATGCATGGAAGGCCCATCAAATATTATTTTAAAAATAAATAAATAAAAGTAGCCGTTGGCCCTTTGGCTTTCATATTGAATGGAAATCGACCGTTGGAACAACAAAGATACGTTACCAATTATCTAAAAAGCCTTCGCCTTTGACTTCTCCACTTGAGAGACAAAAAGGGAATTTATTAAGCAACAAGAATTTCAAATAACTCTCTCAGTTTTGTTTAGAGAGAGAAAATTTGTACCCTCAAATCATTCTTGACCCCTCAATTTTTCATGGGTATTTAGAGAGAGAGAGAGAGAGAGAGAGAGGGAGAGGTTTTTTTTCTTTTTGCTTGAAGACCCACTTTGGAGATTCTTCAATTCAATCAAAATGGTTGCTAAAACCCCACCAAAACAAAAGAAAATGGTAGCATCAGCAGCAGCAGCAGCAGCAGCCACTCTCAATCCAGTTCAAGTGAGAGAAACACTAAAGAAGGTAATGGAACGTTCATGGTTTGGTTTGCATATGAGCTCTTTTTGTTGTGATTTAAGTTTTTGGATAAAAATTGAAGATCTTTTATCACTTTCAGTTTATGGAAAATTTTACCTTGTTGTTCATTTTAGGTCTCTTAATTTGTTTTTTGAGAGGCATGATGACAACGAAGTTTCTATCTTTCATTTCATTTTATGTTTCATTTCTCTAATCTGGGTTCTTCATTTTCAGTACAAATTCTCAGCTCAAAGGTTGAAATTTGAATTCTGCTTCACTTTCTATGGAAATGAACACTCTGATCTTTGGTTTCTCCAGCTCAATGCTCAGCTTCAATATTTGAAGAATCCAAAAATGGAGATTTAAAACTCAACTCCATTCAATAAACACATGATATTTGAACAAACTTTTAGCTTCTTGTTCATACACCCTAAGCTAACTCTTATCTCTCTCTCTCTCTTCCTAAGAGAAGCCATATCCAAACAAACAAACAAAAAAAACATTCTTATTTATTTTCTCAGGAAACAAACAGTCCCCAATGACTTCAGCGAGAACAATATATATTTTCTTTCTATGTAGCCATAAATGGATGGAGAAACTCAACCCCTATTAAAAAGTCAAGATTGAACGAACACTTTATCTTCTTCTTGTTCTTACATTTTTTTACTAATTTGCCTTGTTTTCAATGTGTTTGAAGGTGGAAATGTGCATGAATAGGCTACAAGAACTTCAATTCACAGTAACAGGAGGAAACAAAGTAATTTCTGGAGTGAGCCTTAGCCCACGTAGTACAAGAGCATATCTTAAGACAAGCCTTAGATGTAAACAAGAATCTTTAAGGTATAACAAACGTTTTTTCTATTAATTTTTGTTGTTTTTGTGTAAAGTTGAGATTTTTTCTTTTATTTTTTTTATTATAAACTGAAATGGGTCGTTCTCTGTTTTCAACTTTGAAGGATTAAAAATGGTGGAGGCAAGAATTCTCCAGTGGGGAAATTTCCATCAAATGCAGGAGGAGGAGGTCTCTTTCTTTACTTCTTAAAGTTCTTGCCTTTTCTTTCTGGGTCAGTTGCATGTTTCAAATGTTTTTTTTTTTTTTTAATAAAGTTGCATGTTCACAATTAATAAAGAACAGACTTTTTTAATATCACCTAAAAAAGATTTTTTAAGTCCTTCATTGATCTGAATAACAATGATATTTTCAATTAAAAAAAAAAGAGTTAATGATGATGTTTTTTTTAGGACACAATGATGAAGTATTCTAAAAGCCTACTAGTTGGTGTATATTAAAACCATAGCAATTAAAGGTTATAATTCATTTTAGAGCAATAGTTTTAGGCTATCATAAACTACTGTCATCCTTTTATAAAATCCCCACCCCATGGAGGACTAGTTGGATTGCAAAATGATGGGTGCGGCTCGGAATACACTCAAAGTTTAGATATTATAGGGAAATATTAATGGTAAGAAAACATGGAAAAAATTTAAAAATGATTATGCACAGATATTTTACATTCTTAAGAAGAAACAGAAAATTTTGTATTAAAAAGTGAACAAATGAAAATAAGTTGAGAAAATGGAGATGAGTTTTCTTTTTTGTCCTCATATTGTACAGGGGAGTGGAAGAGGATGTCTTTACCAGCAATGCTTGTAGGTGAAACCATTGGGGAAATACTAAATGCAAGTAAGTTTGCAAGAGAGATGGTTGAAGCAGTTACCAACAAAAATACATCCATGGACGACCCGAGAACTCCATTGACACGACAAAGAAACCGCAAACCAAACCTCGAAGATTCAGAATTAAGAGCAAGAAGGAAAAGAGAGAAGCAAGAAAAATTCCAATCAAAACGAATTGAATCATCGCATTCTCCATCACTTCAACGAGTTCGGTCCCGGATCAACTTCAAGGTTGTTTCACCTCCAACAAAAAGAGATGTTGTTGATAAAGAGAATGCACGGTATCTGGCAAACCGAGTGTCGCCTAGGAATAGGCCATGGACGAAAAAGACTATACTTTTTCCAAACCCTTTGTTCCTATCATCAGATAACTCCTCACAACAGGCAAAGTTTTGTAGAACAAAGTCTCCGGTGATCACAAAAACAAGACAACAAACTCCACATAAGTTCTTGATCAAGTCTCCAGTGTCGGCTTCAAAGTTTCAGGTGAAGATTAGGAGCCCACCAGTGGTGATCACACGATCGCCTACAAGACCGGTAGTGATCACGAGATCGCCAACGAGACAGATAAGCTCAATTAAGCTGTCTCCAAAGAGATCCACTGCCTCCAAGCTGCGTCGGTCGTTTTCACCGTCAAGGCTGGTAGCTTCCAAGTTGAGGCAACCATTTTCACCTGCAAAACTTACAGCTTCCAAGCTGCGACAATCATTCTCACCTTCAAGATTGGCAGCTAGGTTGGTGTCTCCCTTGAAAAGCAGAAAAAGTGTACAAAAGTATGATGGGAACATTAATCTGAGTGGATTGAAACAGAGACCAATCAACAACATACAGATGAGAATTTGAAAGGGCGGGGGGGGGGACAGTTTCTCTAAACAATTATTCTTTGTTTGATATTTTCTCAATGTCTATAGTACTGGTTTATTCTTGAGTGTGTGTGATTGGTTACTCCATTCCATCACATTGTGTGCATCAGTTTGTCAATAAAGGAAGCTCAATTTCACTTCAAAAACAGATGACTTATTATAAACTATGTGGTAAAAGTAAAATCTTGATGAATTACATTATTACTCTCTGATTGATGAAAGGAAAGTTTGGTCAATTAAAAACAGCTGACCCAATTACAAAATGTGCAATCAAACAACAGTTATCATGTGTTGTTTGATGAATTACAAGAAGAAAAATGAAACAGACTTGGAAAGAAAAAACCTGTGCCATTTTTTATATCATCAAACCCAGAATATAGAATATTGTACACTAATAATACACTTTCTATTCACCACTGGATACAAATTTGAAAAACGTGTATCCTTTAAAAACCTCCCCATCCCAACAAAATCAATAAGAAAAAAGGAACAAAAACAGATTAGCATATAGCGTCAATGTCTCCTCTTTTCCCCCCATTGAGAATCTGATCATGTAAGCCATCAAGGGAGCTTCACTTCATGAACACAAGTACTGCCAGAGGGGAAAGGACAAATGAGAAGATAAACTCGGCTGGAGTCGTATTGAAGATGCTAATTTTTCATAACTTCCTCAGGAGATGAAGTTTTCCCTGTTGTCCCTCCTAGCACCCGAAGCATCATCCCTGTCAACAGTTCTTCACAATCATGGAGATTGCCATAATAGAGTTTATACTTACTGTTTAAAGATAAAAAGAATTTTAGACATCTACCGGAATGGAGATGCAAACCGTGTCCGCTCTCTTGGCCTGCCCATGGCTTTGTCCTTTGGAGATGAAGTTTTGCCTCCCACACCAGCTTGACGCATCATCTCTGTGAACAATTAAGAAAAATGCAAAATAGAATTAGTCAATATGCAGTGCGTTCGACAACGAACTTCTGGAAACGCATTGGGTCATTCAATAGTTATATTTGTATTAAAGAGGCATTAAATAATAATATCATCTACCTCGTTTTCTCTCGAGCTCTTGATCAAGCTCTTCTTTCCACTTCCTCTGTATTTCAGAATAATTCTTACTGCTAGATGATAACACAACGTCAAAAACCCACACATCAGGAATACAACAGATGTAAATGATATGACTGCTAAAAAACATCCAAAAGTCAAACCTTGGGCTACCAGCTTCTGACTGACCATGAAGTCCTTTCCAATCGTTGAGTTGTGACCTTTGATCATTTGCATTACCCCTGCTACCACTCCCTGGGCTACCAGTGCCAAAAGTATCAAGTGCTGGGGATGGATTACCAGGACTTCGACTTGGTGACCGGCTTTTCGGGGGCAATTTCAAGTATTTAGGAGTATTTTCATCTTGTTTGCTCTCGATAAAAACTGGAGAGCAGGATGCATTCAAACTATTGTAGAACTCCTCATAAAGCGGTGACTGCAGTTTCTTCAATTCAAAAGCCTAAGCCATTGAAATCAAACACAACAACTTAGAGCAAACAAGTTCCTTTAATAGAACGCCAAGAGTAAGGGAGAATTAGAAAGAAAAAATAATGGCTAAACTTTAACTGAAAATCTGAACCTTTTCATCCAAGAAAGCTTTAATTTTGGATTCAGTAAGCTCATCCTCATCTTCTGAAAGTGATCGCCCACTGGGAAATGAGAAGTTTTGTTCCTCGTCGAGAACTCCAGAACAGCTTCCAGGTGCAAGAGCTTCTTCATGTAAACTGCTTCCTTGGTCTACTACTGGACTTCTATCAAATTTGCAATCCTCATCATCGGAGGGCTCACAAATTGGGTTATAACTCTATAGCCAAAAGAATATGAAAAAAAATAAATAAATAACTAAAATAAAATAAAGAGAGTTAACTTCCAGAACTTTGTGAACGAACTAAAGTGGTATACAGACATTGGGAAAAATAAAGAAATAAAAAGGAGAAGAATAAACAAACTGTTTTCCTCACCTTCATATTCTCATGTATAGAAGAGCCAATTTTTACTTCATCTAACATAAAATCATCCTTGTCATCAATCTGACACATTTCATCATCACTGTTTCTTCCCCACGTGTCACTTTCTAGTTTGTTTGTAGAGTATACCTTTGAGCAGCTCAAACTATCCAAGTTACAAATATCACTTGATCCAGGATGTGTTGGAGTTTTACTGTCAAAAGGAAGGAAAAGTCAAAAACCTCAATAAATTGTAAGCAGGTAAATGCAAATTCTAGTCACTGATTTTGTGGATTCACCTCATTTCAAGTTCTGAAGTACATTGTGGTGAATGGATTTCCAGGGGCTCCTGATGATGGAAAATCTACCGTTATAAACATGAAAACAAATTATCATGAATAATTACTCTGGTTATTGTCTCAGGATTATAAAGTCTATTAAATACTATAAGAAAGATTTTTTAACCGTGCATGCATCATGTGACATAAGTTGAGATTGTGCCTCCTCCCCGGTAACAAAAGGATGCTGCACGCAACAAAATAGAAAGGTTAGATGATAATTAAAACAATCACTCCTTTGGTACTATTTCTGTCAGTGTACAACACGTCATTGCTAAAATAAAAGAGGAAAGGCTCTATTAGAGCCTCCGCAGCTCACTATTTGTTTTTATTAAGTAAAGAAAAAAAAATCTATCAAGTTAAGAATCACCTTCAAGAGTTCAGAGGCAGTTGGTCTTAAGTTTGGTTCCCTGCAATTTGACCAACATTGATTTTACTTTCCATGAGAAATGCAAAGAGAAGCAAAAGAATAACATTTCAAATGAATCTCAAAGTTCAAACATTGAAAAGTTATGATTAGCTTCCTGAACATCGGGGTTAGAAATGCAAAGAAATGAAACGTACTTCTGCAAACATTTCAACAGAAAATCTTTAGCTTCAACCGAAAGCTGCTCAGGGATTGGTGGATGAGACTTCGTCGTGCCTATATGAAAAAGAGCAGCAACCTAAAAGAAATGGATTGTTAGTTCACTCTAAAAAAATAATTTAATACACCCAGCACTAAAGCAACTTCAAGTCATAAGATACCTCTTGATACTGTTGGCTCCAAGGAGGCTTTCCTGTAGCCATCTCAATAAAGGTGCATCCAACACTCCATATGTCAGCAGAGCTAAAAATGATTATCACATACTTCTGATCATCCATCTCACCAACTTAATATTTTGACAAACGCAAAGCTACATAAGCTCACTTATTTGTTTATTAATTATTGGGTTTTCTGAAAGAAGAATAACCTATCAAAAGAAAAATTTGACACGTGAATCTTAATCAAAATCCTCTGTGATCAAAGCACCACCACTTATACAAAATTCCGCCCTAATTGAGCTCAAACCTGGTTTATCAACTAAATAGATATTTTATTTGACTTTAAGTTCGTCAACAGGATTGTAAATCAATATTTTACAGTTGATAACTGGAATGGTATCCAAATATTCAGAAAAAGAGAGTAGATTCTAAGTAGATATTGAAATTAGTCAGTTCTTACAAACTATGCCCAGTCTGCAGAATTACTTCAGGAGCCATCCAATATGGAGTACCCTTCATAGACTTTGCTCCTGAAATTGTAGCCTACAACAAAGAGATTTGCTCAGAAGGAAGATATCAGTCAAACTAAATTGAAGTGAGGGATCATCGACTTTACCAGCTCGACAACCTGTTTCGAAGCCCCAAAATCAGCAAGCTTAATGCATCCCTTGTTATCTACAAGGATATTTGCCCCCTGCAATAGAATACAAGACACGTGACCTATTTATAACTGAGACAGGGGAATAAGAAAAACATCTGCAGATTACAAAGATCATAAACACCGACCTTAATGTCCCTGTGCATGATACCGTTCTTGTGTAAATATTCCAATCCCAATAATAACTGTTTTGTATATGTTCTTAAAACCTACATAAAGTTAGTGTTAAGGATTAGCACTCAGTGCATCTGACATTAACATGTTGAAAGTTGTAAATAAAATAACTTACTGCTTCAGGAAAGGCTCCAAATTTCCCCAGGAGTGATGCTATCGATCCACCAGGAACAAATTCCAATAATATATTTAAAGAATCATCCTCTCTGACTGTGCCCAAGTATCTCTAACAAACAACGCAATGTATTCAGTGGGAAAAGCAATGGGCTTCGTTATGTGAATGAGAAGCAGAAGGCCATACTCACAACAATATTTGGATGAGAAAGATCCTTCAGAAGTTTCACTTCTTCCTCAAGCTCCTGAACATGAGCCTGGTTGCAACAAAAAAAAAAAATTCAAATTTGACAGTAAGGTTATATATTTAAATATGAAGTACACACCAATTTGTTCAAAATTTCTTATTATAATGAAGGAAAATAAAAACCAATTAAAAAAACTATGATGCACGAGATTAGAAAACAAAAACGATGAAGCCTTGATTAAGAACCATTTCTAGCATTTGCTTTAAATATTAAACAAAAAAAAAAATTGAAGATTATAACTTTCATCAAATATCTAAGTCAAACACAATTAACAAAAACTCGAATTAACTAAAAGAAATATGTCCAGAAAATTTGGGTAGCGAATACATCAGAAATGTGGTTGGTGGCAAATGGAACCCATAGACTACAGTCGGCCATCTATGATCCAGGAGTATCAATTAAGTAAACACAATCTATTTATAGAGAACAATTAATCAATTTAACCAATTAGAAAAATGATATTAAATAGCTTCAAAGACGAGAATCAATATTCTAAAATTAAGAAAAAGGGTGATATAATTAGAATCAGCTACACAAGTGGAAACTAAAATCCAAACCTGCGCTTTCTCCTTCGAAGCACCATTGGCAGCAATCAAAACCTGAAAGAGAAGAATACAAAAACCGATGAAAAGAAGATCCAACACAGAGCACAGACGGAACTCCAAATTCGAAAAGCAGAATTCGAAAACCTGTTTGACAGCAAGAAGCTCTCCAGAGCCAAGATTCATGCCCATATAAACGCGACCAAAGGCGCCACAGCCAATCAATTCGCCTTTGCGCCATCGAATGGGAGGGTCAGTGTCTTTAGGGATGGGAGGGAGAGAGGAAGAGGAAGGGGAATGTCTAGAAAAGACTCTGGATTTGCGAATGCTGGAGTTGATCTTATCAACTAGGGCTCCAACTCCAATTGCAGGGGAATGGGAATCATCATTGTCGAGAGGAGGACGAAAGACCAATGATCGGCGAACAGAAGCGAAGATATCTTGCATTTGAGGAATCAGTGAAGCAGAAGAAGAGGAAGAGTGAATTGTAAGAGAAAATGGAGAGTTTTGATTAATGGCGGTCGGCAAGAAAAAATCAGAATCTAGAGAGAGAGAGAGAGAGAGGAGGGAAAAGAAAATGGAGGTAATTTTCAAAAAAAGAAAATTAATTATTTAAAAAAATATAAGAAATAGAAATAAAAATAAAATAATAAAAAATAAGCCGACAGTGTAATTTTTTAATTTTGAAGGAATCACTCTCTGGTGGGGGAAGAAGTGCTAAAATAATAATAATAATAATTTATTTTCTTGAGATTCCATGATTTAATAAATAGGTCAAAGTAGCCTCAAACTAAGGCCTACTCCCATGATTGACTTTTATGACTTGGCGAGTGTTGGATTGGTTATTATAATGAAAATTCTTATTACTCAGAATACGTCAGAGATAAAGATCATTTAAGACTATAATAATCAACTTTTTGTTACTGTAAATACTATTTTATATTTTTGCATTTATCATTTTTTTTATTCTTTTCTATCATGTCTCCAAGTACCCATTTGGTGTGTGGGGTGTTGAGTAAGTTTTTATAACTGGTGATCATTATAATTTGTTGATTAAATGGTCTGTGGATTATGATGCAAACTATTTTAGTTTAAGTAGAAAATAGTAATCATAGTAATAAAAAGAAAAACGAGTATGAGTAAAAATAGTAAACATTGAACAAATTCAAGTTAAGTGAACTTAACTTTGGAGTTTCAACGAATAAGCCGCTGGAAAAAAAATACCTTATTGATATATATAGTAGCTATCAATTTTTATAAACCTTTATTAACAATGTTTTCATATCCACACAGTCTCTTTCGTTTAGATGTACTCTAAGTCCATTCGTGTTTCTTTTTTAAACTTAAAAGTTACGTCAATACAGGCGAAAGTACATTCATGTTTTTTTTTAAACTTAAAAGTTACGTCAATACAAGCAACAAAGGAATTATGGTTTTGGATTCCAAGAGCCCATTCTAAACCAACCCAATTACAATTTCATTTTAATATTTCTATATTTTAGACTCTTTAATTATTAATTAAAAATAACAATAATAAGTCAAGGCACCAATTAATCTTATGGAATTGGCAATGTGAATATCAATAATAAAATGTTGACAACAACAAATAAATTATTAAATATATAAAACAATTCGTTAAAAGTATTTTCACTATATTTTGTTGACTTTTATGTGATATAATGTAAATGTGGATTGACTTCTGATGTCAATATTAACCTCATTGGTGTATGAAAATGGTTGCATATCGATGGAAAGTAACTAAAACTACAATACGTTTCACACACATGCAATCATATTCAATTCAATTCGATGGAATTGTTTGATCTTCATTGTTATAATTAGTGAATCATTTTTCATTTCATTCAGATACAAGAAGTTTTTTCTTGATTTCATTTGGTCATTAATAACTTTGTTATTTTTTTATGTAATAGTATCTCGAAACCACACGAGTAAGGAGTCTTAGTGAAACCAAGAAATATAGGCTCGTCTATCATCCACACTAGGATAAATGTTGTTTTTCCGGGAGAGAGGGGAGACATGTTAACGATAAAGAGACATATAGGGCTAAAGAGAGAATAGGTTTATATATAAGTTATCATGCTTGCAAGTCTCTAACTTTTTTGGTCTAAATTAAAGACTATGATATATAGTTAATTCAATTTAATGATGCTGAAGTTAATAAAAATATATGATTTAAATTGATGTCTTTACTAACTTGGAATTTTAATTTGTCGTTATTTTCAGACATAGCAAAATAAATCAAAATATCACAATCTACATCTACAATGGGCTGCAATAGATTAAGATAGACTATTATTTATGTCTACAGATACAAATAGTAATCTATCGTGATATATCATAGATAGATTGTGACATTTTGGTATATTTTAAAAATATACTTATAGTTTACCTCCTAAATACCACATGACATAATTGCAATGGCTTTGACGGTGGGTAGACTGAAAATGAACATTGATGTGGTTTGCCATCTCAAGATCACTCAAATCTATGGGGTGGGTGCCACTGTCCGTTATAATAGGGGTCGGATGGTTGAGACTATGGTGTTGTGCAGATGGGGTTCATTGGTGGCTGAAGCTCGTGAAGTTATGGCTTTTCTTACGGGGCTGTATTTCAATGGAAAAATGTGGTTTTTCAGAGGTGTATGTGGGGAGAGATGAATGCTGAAGGGGTTCTGAAAACATTTTATTTAATGTCTTTTGCCTCTAATGGCTACCACTAGGGTTGCCCACAACTTCAATGCTTTTGTTGTCTCTTCTTCTTGTTACTGCTACACAAATAATCCTCCTTGGTTGTATTGAGTCAGAGATGGACAGCGGTTCAAAAATGCTGTCGTAGGTTAAATAAATCGCTGCTATTATTGACGTAGCATCTTTAGAACTAATAATTAAGTGGATAAAAATATTTTTAAAATATTACGAATACAACAAAATCTTATGGTGAATAAACTATATCTTGATTAATGACACACTCCATTATTAGCTAATTTTGCACTTTTACCGGTTACTAACAATATATAATCTATCACTTATACCCTTTCAAAGTTGGATCAAATTTTTCTTACATATTATACTATATTCGCTAATATTTTAGTCTAACTTTGCCATATTTGCAACCGGTCGCCAGTTACATATAATTTCCACGAAAATAGAATGAGAGGAAAAAAGGGTTAATTAGTCTACAAATCCCATATCACTGTACATTCTCATTTCATCAACAAT
Source organism: Cucumis cinereus (assembly GCA_037974625.1). Taxonomy (NCBI): domain Eukaryota; kingdom Viridiplantae; phylum Streptophyta; class Magnoliopsida; order Cucurbitales; family Cucurbitaceae; genus Cucumis; species Cucumis cinereus. Next base: position 13,141,280 of record JBBPDJ010000019.1, read on the forward strand.
TTTTTGCTTTTTTTTTTTTTTTAATCATCTAAAGTTCAAACCTGTGTGTATGTTTATTATATGTGTAAAAAAAAGAAAATGAAGAGAGGATTATTAGAAGAGAAGAAGCAATTTTTATTGAGGAGCATCATCCATAAGATGGTGTCGTCTAGGGTCATTGATCTTGATCTTCCAATGAGCATCAGCAAAAGTGGAGTTATCTCTTGCAATTCTTCTCCATTTTCTTATTCTTGAATCCATCTTCTTTGTGAGTCCACAAAAATGCTGTAGTTCAATGGGCATGGATTCATAAACTTCCCACCATTTTGCATGAGCTGAATCACTTGCAAATATTTGGTGATCTTCCATGTCCCAGTTGCAATCATAATCTTTGTAACACATCCATGGCTTTAATCCCAGATAATGTATTGCATAAGGATCTGTTACACACACAAAATACAAATATATTCATACCAACCAGTATTATTATTATTATTCAAGTCTCACCAATAAATTCAATTCAAATTTTCTTCTTCTTTTTCTGTAATTTACACTTTGTGTCGTGTTTGATAACTTATTTGATTTTCAAATAATGATTTGATTTTTTTTTTTTATAATCCTGTGTTTATTTTAGGTTTGGTTTTGGTTTTTTGAAAATTATTGGGTTTGTTTTGTTATAGAATTCGAGGTTTTAGAAACTTTCTAATTTTTTGAGAATTTTAAGTGGAATTAAAAATAGATAATAAAGTAACAAAAAAAATAGGTCAATAAGAATAAGTTGGAGTTTATAATCTTAATTTTTATAAACTAAAAGTCACGTGATTATCGTAAATAGGACTTTGTTTTCTGTTTTCTATTTTAAAAAGTAAGCTTAGTTTTCTTAACTTATTTTATTTACTTTTAAACATGTTTTAAAAATAATTAAGCTAGATTTTGAAAACTAACAAAAAAATAATAATAAAGGGGAAAAATTGAAAACTTGATTTTGTTTTTGTTTTTGTATTTGTTTTTAAAATTTTACTTAAAATTAAAATGTGTTTTAGAAAAGTGAAAAAATCAATATGTATATATATTTTTGTAGAAACAATCCCAATTTGGAAGGAAAAAAAAAGAAAATTAAAAGCTAAATTTTATCACAATTTCTACGACTTCTAAATATTGTGCATAGATGTACTCTCTTATCCAATTAATAATATCTTTTTAAAATGGCAAGATAATACGGAGAAAATCGATCTTTTTAGCTTCAACCAAATACTAAAAAAAAAGTGTCAAACGGAGCATATTTCAACTGAGATACGAGATTGTGTGTTAGGGTGATCACAAGATTTGTGATTCCAACTTGATCTCTTATCTTTTAAAAAGTTTATTATTCTTAACAAATCTTAATTAAAAATTAATTCAGCAAGAAATAAATTCAATAACTTTTAACCTAAAACCAAATAGTTACTTGAACTGATTCTAAATAGTCAATTCAAACAGAGACCAAGCATATAATTTATAACCTAAGAATTATGACCAAATCTAAGATTATATAAACCCCCAAAGTCAAGATTAGAAATGTACCTGAGTCATTTTCACCCTTCTCCTTCTGAAAGATCTTGAGATAGTTGATTCTAGAAGGAAGTCTATGCCACCAAGTAAAAACTTCATTCAAAAACCCTTGATCCCCACCATTATAAGACTTCAATTCAAAGCTTTTCTCCATCAATTCCTCAAACAAACAAGCAGATGGCTCAACAATCATAACCCCTGAATTGAACCTCATTTTATTATTAGCAGCAGCAGAGAGCTGAGGCAGAGCAAAGAACTGATCAATGTTTTTAAGAACCAATAGATCAGCATCAATGAACACGATTTTGTCGTACATCGTCAGCTGCCATATTCGTAGCTTGCTGTAGTTCCATTCGTTGTACGAGCCTTTCCCGGCGAACGGGCTGCGAATGCGCTCGATTCTCATGGCATCCCAACCTGCGTCGTTGAGCGCTTGAATGGAGTTGGAGGAAATGGAGTCGTCGGCTAAGAGGAGGAGGTCTTTGGATGTGTTGGTTTGGAGAAGGCTTTGAGCTAAAACAATGGCTCCACAAACATATGCCTCTGAGGAGTGGAGGATTGTCACATAAGCTTCTTTTGGTTTGTGGTAATGGGCTGTTGTCGAGTTGGTTTTTGGTGGTTTTCGTAACATGAAGTGCCTCCATACTTCTCTCCCTGAAAAAACAAGAACAATGTATATCATATTATTATGATTTGATTCGAATTAAAAAGTAGAGATAGTTTAACCACGAAAATCAATACGTTGAAATTCTTTTTAGAGTTTTGTACAGTTTCCATTAGTGACACTATTCTAAATTCTAATCGTTGTATCAAAATGTCTAAATATTAGTCAAATGAGCCACACTTTAGCCTTCCTACGAAAAACTTGCGACGACTATAAATATAACACTTAAATTTAAATAAAAACTTGTCAAAGACAATAAATATATCAAAACTAAATTTCAAGTTTTTCCTAATTTTTTTTTAGTTCTTTCATCTATCTCATTTTAGACGTCCCTTAATTTAAATAAAAATTTGTCAAGACTACAAATATAAAACACAAACTGGCGATCAAGAGATAAGAAATTTGAATCTCCTATATACACCTATAAATAAAAATACAAAATTTTCAAACATTTCAATCACAAGATCAGAAAAGTTATAATGTTTTCATGTCAAATTATACGTAGGTTGCGATGATAACATGATAGATATATATGATCTAAATAAAATCGAGTCTAGTTCAATTAGGGTTTTACCCCAAATAATAAGGAACTTTTTAAAATATTAGTTTCAAATTAGACATAGCTTAAGAAAGTAAGCACTTAGGAATAATTATCATATTTTTCTTTAAGTTAGACGTTGGAAATTCAAATCCTCCTATATACTCTATCTACTTTTTATATAAACTAAACTTAGAATATTAAATTGCAAAGAATGAAATTATATATATAACTTTAAAAGAATCAGATTCATATTTTGATTTAATATAATAAGAACAGATAGAGCGATATAAATAATGAAAAATAGGTTGAAACAGAAAGTAATTTTGTCTGAAAAAATATATGTGTGGTTCCCATGAACAATTAATAACTAACCAAACTTAGCAAAAACAAAAATAAACAATAAACCAATAATTGACTTCCTAAAATCTACAGATTCCCAGAAAAGCGTTTCTGTTTACTACAAATTTCAATACAGAAACGTAACATACTAAATTAAACAATTTATGAGGCAAATAATACTCCCATATTGTATTTGAAGCGCATAATATTTGTTCTAACCATTTTCATAATAACAATAATATTTGACCAAAAAAAAAAATTAATTCCAATCACTACCATATGATTTTAACCTAACAATTAATAATTATAAAAATAACTCACATTTTTTTATTTTTTTTAAATATATATTTTTAAAATAACTACAATCACTAGACTATTTAATCATTCAAAACTAATTTCACAATAAGAATTTTATATTTTTATGAGCCAAATACTCCCAAATTATTTTTCAAGGCCTTGATATTTTTTTCTAACCATTATAATAACAATACTAATATTTGAGATTCAAAAAATTAAAATTAAAATATTTAGAAACTAGATAGAATATAGTAGTAATGAAATTTGGCTATAAAACTAATTTAACGATGAATTTTATATTTTTATAGCGTAATTTTCACACAATAAAATTGATTAATCACCCTTTTAATTTCTAATAATATAAGCATATAAATGGCAGTGAATTGATTTTAAAACAAGAAGAATTAGGAAAATAGTAAATAAAATTTTAAAATTGAAACAAAATGTTTTTATGGAAAAATAAAAAAAGAAAAAACGAACCTGTCCGAGCATAAACAGGAGCAAGCTGGCATGATCCAAAAGGCAACAAAATTTTCTGTTTCAATCTCTTAATCTCCGGTTTATAAACCCAAACATTCTCCACCGTCCGATCATCCTTAATCACAAGATCATCACACCTAAAAATCTCTCTCATCGCTCCACATTCTCCTAAAAACACAACGTACACCGTCCGATATATTTCCTCCTCCACCCACCCACTCGCCACCGCCACTCTCGCCGCCGCAAGATTCGCCTGAAGCCGAAATACATCTCTACTCATCAAAATCCCTCCCTTACACGGTATCCTCAAAACCACAACGTTTAAATCAGAGTAATCTTCTGTTTTCGGCATCGGAATGTTTGGACATTTCGGCGATGATTTGTATTTCTCATCTTCATCAATCCACTCCGGAAATAATCTCTCCCATTTGAATTCTTTTTGGATTCGATCGAAATCTATTGTTACCGTCTCGATTCTACTTCTTCGGTTTTCAATTAAGCCGAGGAGATGTAATGTATCGTGAATTTCGTCTTTGTCGTCGGTGCTTATGTTGATTAAACCGATTTTGATGGTTTCTTGAAATTCGTTGTCGATGACGGTGGGGATTTCGAGTGGGTTGGTAGTGGTGGTGGTGGAGTTGGAGTTGGAGGAGAGGAGAGTGAAGGAGATGAGGAATAAAAAACATAGGAGGATGAAGAAGAGGAAGATGAAAATGAGAATTATGGAGGAGGATTTTGATCGTTTGTTGTTGAAGAAATTGGAGGATTTGAAGAGATTTTGCGATGATGATGATGAGGATGATGATGAGGATGGAGAATGAGATTGAAAAGGGAGATTTAGTAGGGTTTGCTTTTTAGTGAAGAACGCCATGGAAAATGGTGAGAAATTACAAAGAAGAGAGAGAAAGGAAGGGGGGTTTAGAGAGAGAATGAGCGTTAGGGCTTTTGCATGGCGGGACGGGCCGTTGGAGTTGTTATTTGGATGAATGAGAATTTGCGTGCTTTATTTAATTATATATATATATATATATTTAAAAATTTTAGGTATATGATGAGACTGAGATGCATAAAAATAGATAGATATATCTCTTCAAATTGTTCGATCCTAATTTGTCACGTGACAAATTCTTTTTGTGTTCTTTGAAATTGATTCAATTATTATATCATTATGTATTGTCAAATTTGTTTTTCAATTAAATTTTTCTTTAATTCTAATTTTACATTTATCAAGTAGTCTATCACTCGTAGATTGATATTTATAATATGATATAAGTACTTTAGAAGGACCAAACGCACATATTCATTAAAAGTTGAGAATTAAAATGATACTTTTTCTTAATTAATTTAATCTTTTTTAAGAAAGTATTTTCACTTAAGTTAATGTTAATAAATACATGATTTAGAATAATCTTATTTTTTAGGAATAAATTTAGATAATTTCAGAGTTATTTATTTGTCATTAATTATAATTGCAATTATTTAGGTATATAGTTTGAATGCCTTTGATAATATTTAACGAATCAATATCATCCTTTATTATATATCAACTAATAAAAAGAAATTCACATGAACTTCACTCAAAATCTATTATCAAACTTTAGGGATGCTAAAATCAAATTTAAACATCGATAATCATACATGTTACTTAGATTTACTATTATAGCATGTTAGAACAAAGCACGTGATCTGAAAAGTAATGAATATGCATAATTTAGTACATGATTATGAGTAAATCGTTCACTAATATATAATTAAACTAATGATTCTTATAACTTCAGTTAATTAATATTTAAATGAATAATTAGAGACAAAATGGAAAGTTGAAGAACCTAATAGATATTAATTTGAAATCAAGAGATTTAACTTGTAGTGTAACATTCATATAAATAATAATATAGTTTTAAAATATTGATAAATAATATTTCGATTGATATTTATTATAAAACTTTAATACATTATTGTAAATGAACCAAGAAAAATTGAAAATTGAAATATCAATAAAAAAAATGATGTAATTATTTTTCTAAAATGTTGAAAATGGGTAAATATCAAAACAAAACGAGAAAATATATATATATATATATATATATATATATATAAAAGAAAGTATTAAATTCAAATAATTTCATTTTATATTTGAATTGAAAATTTGAGCTATATATCAAATAAATTAAATAGAGTTTTGTACATTTTAGTCTCTAACTTTTTATATTCAATTTTAGTCATGCACTTTTTATAGTTCTTAAATTTAATTTTTCAAAATCAAAATTTATTAAGTAATAATAATATTTTCAAGTTGAAAATACACTAGGTAAATATGTTATAAAATTTATAATAAAAATGTTATAAAATTTATAGTAAAAATGTTACTAGAAAATCAAAAATAATACCTAAATTTAAGATTTATTGAAAATACAAGAATTAAAATTAATTTTGAAAATATAATAACTAAGATTAAATAACTCTCAAAGTATAAAAAGCTTAATAGTACTTTAACCATACTTTTATTACCGATGAAAAAAGAAAAAAAATTATGAAGGATGAGCTTATACGTACGAGAAAAATTGAGCATAAACCAGTTGTTGTGCCCACGGAGCGGTTAGAAGACAATAGAGGGGAGAGGGTTCTAAAGCTTATCAGGGTTCTGAATCATAGGTTTTTCCTTGTGTTAATTTCTCAATATAAGTTAGGGTGAATAACGAGCAAGATAAAGAGTTTTGACTCGAGCTTCTTCAAAAGAGCATATGGAAGGGCATCCAAAGCTTTTGAGATGCTTCTTGCATATGTTCATCCCAAGATGCTCGAACGTCTCATGATGTCAGGATATATATCGTATATTATTATGATAAACTAAATAATGTAATTCATATTATGATTCCATGATAATCATGAATTCTAGCTAAACAAACCGCCACTTTTCAATGATCCATCTTTTAAATTATTCTTTTTCCAAAAGGAGCTTTTTAGATTAATCTGATAATTATTACGCTTTTATTTATTAATAATTTTTTTAGTTCACATGTGGTGGAGAATTTGTGCCTTAAACTTTTTCGTTGAGAGCTGAAAGTCAATTTTGGGATCAACTAATGGATTGGTTTTTATTCAATTTGGTTTATTATCGGATTTGTTTTCGATTTTTCTACTTTCTCTACTTCCATTTGTTTTTTTTTTCTAATTAAAAGTCGACCTACTTCCTTTTTCTTTTAAGATTTAAATCGGACATTTTTCTCTTTTTTTTCACAGCATTTTTTAAAACAACACCGAGTCTTTAATAATGGATCTTTTTTTTTCTAGACAACAAATATACATACAACGAATAACTGAAATACTAAAAGGTACATGAGGATAGAGTTAAATTTTAAAAGTACGTATATCCACTTAATTTAGTTTGATTTTGATTGATTTTTCAATCGAATAAATATTTTCTCCAAATTTAAACCAAGTTGCTCAACTTTATACCGCCAGACCAAATCAATGAATCGGTTTGAGTTTTTAGTTTGTTGTAACACTCTATATACACTAAGTTTTAACTTCCGTCTATAATTTCAATGGATTTCCATTTCAACGATAGTTTTAAAATATTTACGAAAAAATCAAGAATAATATTACATCTCGAAAGCAATAGATCTTGAAATATAGTTCCATCAACCTCGACGTCAAAGAATCTATCTACCCATTTAGTTGAGTTTAGCCTTCTTTTGTTTTAAAAGAATGATGGAAAGAGAAAGACTTCATCTTTATTTTCATACAAATCCAGTTTCTATGAAATCAATCAAATCCGACAAATCCGACAAACACCAAAAGAGTTCGACCCAAATCTGATTTCTTATGAACGTGTATTGCTTTTTTTTCTTCTCAAACCCCATTTCTTGTGCTACACTCCAAATTCCAATGAAACCCATCAAACCCCAAAATTTTCCATTCTACCCAATTCATTTCCATCTCAAAGTTTCCCCCTTTTCCCCCCCAGTTTCCTGGGCAAACAAACAAAATTCATCTGTCCAACACCACTTCTGCAATCAACCTCACTCACACATTTCCATGGAACCACCTTTAAATCCTTTCTTTCCATTTCCATTTGATCCAAAAACAGGATTCTCCATCTTTTTGTGCGAACCCCTTGTCAAGATTTGATCAGATAGCTCAGAATCCATCAATCTGTAAGCAAGTTCTTCTTACCCAACTTCAGAATCCAGATGGGTTTTTTCTGATTGTGATAATTAATATGTGAAGAGGGAGGGGGAAAAAAAAAAGAAAAAAAAGAGAAAAAATGAAGCAATGTGATGATGGTTCTTGTTGTTGTTTTTTGTGTCTTCTGGATTTGAACTTTGAATCGCACTTTCGGTTGTATAATGATTTCCCCACATTTTGATTTCGAATTTGGGGTCCCCAAAAGGTAAGAGATGATGATAATCCTGCAAACTAATACCAAGGAAAAGGAAACTTTATAGCTTTATGTGATTTTCTTGGAATTTTTGGCCTGCCAACAAGTCATTATTGTTGTTGTTTGTTCAGCCTCTGCCCATAGCTTAAAATCTCCAAAGATTGATCTGTGCTTTTCACTTTAGTATTCTGGTGGAATGGAATCTCTATGTTCTGTTTCTTTCTCTCTTTGTGCTGGATATACCTCAGTGAGTATATGATACTTTTTTCCCCTATAAGGTTTCTTAGATGAATGCTCCAAATGCCTAATACTTTTCCATTGTGATTTGAAAGCTTGAATAATTGTGCCCATATGGACCCAAATGACATTAAATATTTGTCCTTGGTGACTATACATGAAAGGAAAGAATAAAAATAGATTAAAGCTACTTTATTCATATTCCTCTCTAATATTCCCAAGAAATGAACCAAACCAGAATCATGAGAAATTGCTGTCTACAGGCCAGAGTTATGAATAAGCTTGTTTTGAAACCAACTTTCTCTTTCTCTTCTCATGAAGAACTACCTAGCTTTTCTGCTTGTACAAGTCAAGTATGCTCAAGCAATAGCGATTGAGAAGGTTATTGAAGAAGCTCTAAATTGTAAGCCCCTTTTCTTGGTGCATTTCACGCATTTTATGTCCTCTTTTCTTCCTATATTTCCCCAAAATTGCCTGCCTCAGGGTCTGTGAGCCACTTTCACATACCGTTATCGTCTGATTTTCGTTAAGATCATCCCCTCTTTGTTCTTTGAAGCACATGACCAGTTGCCTCCAGAACTTGATATCGTTCAAATAATTATTGGTAAGATTTATCTTCTTTTTTCCGTATTGTTAGAGTCATTTAAATTTCTAGTGACATTAACTGGTCTGTGGGGTCTGCTGCACGTATCAGATTCAGAAACCCAATTAAACCTTTTTCCCCTTCTATTTTCTTAGAAACCTTTCCACTTTTCTTCCCTTTCAAGTTATTGGTGGCACCAAGGCGCCTCATTTGTTTACCTGTGAAACATCTTGCTTCTGTACCACATGGCTAAAGAACCATGTTTTTCCTTTGTCTTTTTTTCTTATCTCTATGATTCAAATTTGTGAATATGTTTTAAGGAATATATGCAGCTTTAGAAGTTGGCTTTTGAATCTGTTGGGAAATAGTCTATATACCTTGCAATAATGTTGGTTCTAGTATCAGATTAAGAAGGGACCCACTGGTATTATTAGATTGCTTCTTTACCATTCACTATGGATTATGTATGAATTAAGTTATTGAAGTAAATAAGATTTGTGTATGTGCAGGTCTAGATAAACATGAGAGAAATAGCAAATAATGGTATGGATTTTCAAGTAGAAACAGATTCACTTCTTGGAATGAGTGAATCTGGGAAACTTATTTCGAGCTCTCCACGAGTGTTGTCGATTCTTTCCTCTGTTTTCGAGAGGTCGATTAAGAAAAACGAAAAGCTATTGAAAAGACTCAAAAAGAAAGATAGTGTTACAATTTTCCACGGTTCCCGAGCTCCTACCATGGGCATTGGACAATATATTGATCGCATCTTGAAGTACACATGTTGTGGAACTGCTTGCTTAGTTGTTGCCTACATTTACATTGAAAGGTATCTTCAAAAAATGGATGCTTACCTAACTTCTTTAAACGTCCACCGCCTTCTGATCACCAGCATCATGGTTGCAGCCAAGTTTATCGATGCCGGGTAAGTTCTAATGTTGCTTTCATTTGAGATGAAAAGATTTTGAGTTTGGTTAATATTCTGCAGTTTAGTTTCTTTATAGTTCACAGCACACTCACTTTACTTCAGTTGGCTTCCCCTTCATTCGTAATTCAAACACTGGTTAGAAAGATATCAATAGCCAGTGCGTTGTTTGTTCGATGCTGCTATACCAGATATCATGCATCTCATCGGTCCTATTTTGAGATTTCTTGGATGTTATAACAATACTTTTTATGTTTACAGTTACACAACTTAATGTGTTATGATTCTATGCAGGTGCTATAACAATACTTTTTATGCGAAAGTAGGAGGAGTGAGTACAAAAGAAATGAACAGCTTGGAGATAGAGTTTCTGTTCAATTTGGACTTCAGACTTCATGTCACTGCTGACGTTTTCAGTACTCATTGTTTGCAGCTCCAAAAGGAAGTTCTCGGGGAAGAGAATCAAGTCGAACGTCGACCCGGTAACAAAGCTCGAACAAAATGTTTGCCTCAAATTACAGGCTACACTTGCAGTGCCATTTAATAAACACTCCAAGGAAATCTCTCTTTCTTGAATTTCATGGTTAGTTTAGTGTTTCAATGTCTGGAGTTGTATGAAATATTATTATAAAGCTTCAATTTTTAGACTAAATCCAGAAAGTTAAAAGATTGTATCAGGAAGAGGATGGGATTGTAGAGATTCAATGAAAAATGTTTCCAATGCATTGGAAATTTTTTATAATTCAACAGTGATTGGTAGATGGATTCTCCAAAAATTTACTTTTTTTTTATTATTATTATTATATATTTTAATCGTTCCGACAAAAAACTCAATTTAATCCCTATGGTTTGATAACCGAAAATATTTGGTACAAAATAATTATTAGTTTAAACGTTATATAGAATCACTTTTGTTTACTCTTGCAAAATTACATAACTAGTTTTTTTTTTTAAAACGACTTTTTTTTATTAAAACTAGAAAAGAGATGTCGTACCCAGCAAAATGGATAAAATATTTACACTTTATAAAAAAATCAATCTTTTAGTGGTTTTTTTTTAAAATTTTTTTCTATGAAGTTTAAATAGTTTGTTTTTTTATTATTTTCTTTTTGAAGAAAACTCCAAAAAGAATGTTAACATCTCTTTTCAACTTGTTTTTTTCTTATATATATTTTTTAAAACACCACCTCATATAAGATTCTTTTAAACAATTATATTATACTATATTTAAATATTAAATTTAAATATAAAAATAATTAAAAAAAATAGGAGGTTTTATTTTAATAATGTGGTTGAAGAAAAAAATTAGGAAAATAGGGTTAATTTGAAAATAATTGGAGAAATAGTGTTGTTTTGGAGAGGTCCGGTGTTGAAGACCGGACCTCCAAATAACCTTTTATTTTTATTTTTTTAAATAAAAGAGGTCCGGTCTTCAACACCGGA
>JBBPDJ010000019.1:13163706-13202585 GCA_037974625.1 Cucumis cinereus
CCCCCCCCCCCCCCCCCCCCCCCCCCCCCCCCCCCCCCCCCCCCCCCCCCCCCCCCCCCCCCCCCCCCCAACCCACATTAAAGAACCAAATAAAACACTTCAATGGGATGGTAGACTAGCAGTCTAGAAAGCTAAAAATTAGAAAATGGTGCTCCAACCAGCAACAAGAAAACGGGCAGAAGCAATAGCCGTGCTTAAATATAGAAGCAGGCAGAAAAGTAGAAAGTAGAGTAAACAAGTACCAATTCTCTGGACTCTCTTTTCTATTTAATTTTCACCCATTAAAAACAAGTAGTCATGCTTAAATATAGAAGCAACATGGGAAGAAATGGATGTACGGATATATTGCCGTAGGTAGAAGAATTCTCCTATTATTAAAGTTGGCAACTAGTTATCTCAAGACCATAACCCTAAAAGGCAGTATTTATGGCTCCAATAGCACATTCTCTTCGTCTATTGTCACAGTATCAGGACAGAATGAAACAAACAAAACAAGCATAACAACCAATACCGTGATGAAGTATCGATGATTGTGGTGGGAACACGATCCGGATAAAAGTCTTCAGGCAGCCTCGTCGGCGGCAATACTGGGGGAACATTCACTGGAAAATTGTCCGCCGCAGCAGTAACGATCAAGCTCGACTTTCCAGTACCACGGTCCCCGGCGATAACTATACGAACCTCGGTCCTGCCACCTGAGTGTACATTACTAGCTGGCGCTCTTGCCATTGGAAGTCTAAAACCTGCAAAAGCGAAATCCCAAAGCAACCTTCAGTGACTTGAGAATTTCTTCGACAAAAACATAAACAAAATTAAAAAATCGAGCTATCTCTATCAAAAACCGGATTCTTCAACAGCTCAAAATAAAAATCACAAATCCAATGAAATTTTCCATAGACTGTGAGAAAGACACAAAGAACAATCAAAACAAAGCGTTTATCGGAGTGTGAAAAACAAGTAGTAATCAGTGAAAGAATGAGATAACAAAAGACGAATGAAGAGTGATATCGTGGTATTGAAAGTAATCGACAGGGAATCCTAAGGGTGAAGAAACTGGCCTTTAGATATTATATTCTATTTGAAGGTGGAAAGTTGTAAAGCGCCACCAGACGCGGAGGCGTCAGTAGCAGCGACGACAACGATGTGGCGGAGCTGCTGGCGGAAGTGGCAGCGGCGCGGCGGCTATGGATGCGTCGGGAAGAAGATAGAGAGAGAGAGAGAGAGAGAGAGAGAGAGATGGTTCCTCTTCCTTATTTTCGTGGTTATTTTTCAAAATACAAAAAAAAACAAAAAGAAAAGAAAATTATTGTCCTCTTCACTCTATCATTACCGATAAGTGCACGCAGTTTCGGTGTTTTGGATCAACATTGGGCTTTTAGTCCGGCCCAACTTTTTTTTTGTTTTTTCTGATGAAAACTAATTTGTGATTTATGTTTTATAAAGTTTAGGATTTAGCCCTAAATCCTAATCTGTTGTTAAAAATAAGTTTATAAAATCATTCAATTAACTTTATATTTAATTTTAAAGTTTAATATTGTGGATCTTAGTTATGTGTCTAGAAATTGTAATATGGTGGCTCATAATCTAAGCAACCACATTGTGCACTAGGGTGGCTTATAATCTAACAAAAAAAATACTTCAAGACATTTTAAACATACTTTTAAAAAATTAAATGATTAAAAATGTACATTTTGAGAAATCGAGGACTACGTGAGTCTATTCTTATAAATTTAGAAACTAAAAAAAGTACATTATTAAATCTCATGAACCAAACGCACATATTCTTCTAGACTTGAAACTAAAAATATATTTTTTTTCCTTTTTCTTCCTAAGAAATTACAATATTACTTAAACTTATCATTAAAATATAAATTAGTTAAAACCAAGTATAAAAAAGAAATTCTCATAAATAGCAAAAAGAACTAATTCGTCAAAATAACTTATAACAATAGGATGTGTGATCCAAAACTCATAATAAGTTGTTTATTAAACTACTGGAAAACATGTAATAGAATTTGACTATTTTTTTTGGAAAAATCTTTAAAAAATTCAATATATTTAAGCTTCGTTTGAAAATCATTTGATATTTTTATTTTTTTTTGCGTTTGAAAACTAAGCTATAAACTCTACTTTTACTCCCGAATTTATTCATTCATTTTCTACTTTTTATCCATTGTTTAAAAACCAATGTCAAATTTTAAAACTACAAAAAAATAACTTTTAGAAAAATTGCTTCATGTTTAAATTTTGACTAATAATTCAACCATTATACTTAATGCAAACTATGACAAGAAATTGAGAAGAAGTAAGCTTAATTTAAAAAAAAAAACAATTATCAAACAGATCGTAATATTTTATATATATTGTACAATTTTGATGTTTTATCTATCATTTTTCATATTCACTGTTGAAATATGTTAAAATATAATAATAAATTAATAAATTTCAAACCAATACACAAACTAAATTGAAATAATGGCTATAGAGATATGCTAGGTAATTTGACAATCTAAATCATTAAATAAATAAATAAATAAATTAGTTATTGTTTGGTATTCACTTTAATCGACATGTGCAAGGTTTCAACGTCTCGCTTTCAATGCACTCAAAAAGTTCAACGCCTTTTAAAACTAATTTTATAATACACCACACTCGTCTGACTGGACGAACGACAACGTCGCGTGTGTGGAGATATCAACAAATTCACATTTGTCTGTCTCCTCACAACATAAGGTAGAGGTATGTAAAAAAGCTTCCACGTTACTTTCTTAGAAACGTGAAAATCTCAACTTGGAATAAAACATCAATATATTTTCTTTAATCAAAATTTTCATCAACAATTCTCCACTTGGAAACTCTTTACTAACAAGAAAATATATCATACAAACATCAAACAAACCAGACCATCTACCACTATGTTGTGGGAGGAAATATTATGCTAGAAGGAACGAACCTCTGACAAGCAAGCCAACTTGAGAACTTCCTCAAAGACTACTTCCATCGAAGTTAAATTCTCTGTAAAATAAGATGTATTGCACCCAATACTATCTAATTCAATAAAAATGAAAGAAGTGATCAATCGAAGGGTACTTCAAATCCATTCGTTCAACTGTCCATATTCTCAACAAAAGAGTAATAAAAATTCAACCATAAACTTACGCGATCTAATCATGATTTTAAGAAACCAATCGATTCCACTATTGTTTTCAACATTCAATCAAGCTACGTCACATGACAATGCAATCAGTTGGACGAAAAGAGAGACTTGAAAGCCTAGAAAACAATGTAAGTATAAAGATAGATAGAAAATTGAACCACCGATCCTTCCAATAAAAGACTCGTATCTCCTTAAATGCGAGGATCTTTCGATACTCTCGAAAGTGTCCTAACCAACACATGAAAATTGGTTTAAGATTATTTTTTAAACAAATGTTTTAATTAATTAATTTATTATGTACCTAAAAATTTAACGCTTTTTTCACAAGAATACATAAAAACACGTGCAACATGCAGAGACCACTGCTAGTGTCCAAAAAAAGTAGCTGAGTTTCTCTTCAAATCGAAAACACCAAGCCCAAATGGGACCTAAGAAGTGGATCGATCGTCTCCGTCGATCCGGTTGCCGTGAACCTAATCTGACGGCCAATACCCTCAACCAAACGTGGCGCCAGTTCTTCAAAAGACGCCACCGGCATCACGCGCCCATTTAAAAGCAATTCCCCGTCTACTTCCTGTGTTTGTTCCCATTCAAAAACATTACCTACCCAAAATAAGAGAATCCCATTTGAAATTCCTTGACAATTCATTCATAGGAAGAGGGAATCATGAGTTTTGATCTCGAATCGCTCTCGGAGGCTACATCCGGTGCGATCGGTTCGCTTGTCAGCACCACCATCTTGTACCCGCTTGATACCTGCAAGTCAAAGTACCAAGCCGAGGTTCGAGCTCACGGCCAACAGAAATACAGGTTGCCCAAAGTTTCGTTTTTGTCCTTTTTGATCTGGGTTTGGTTGTTTCCCCTGTTTTTTCGATGGGTTGGGGTAACTTTCTTGTTTTGCTTTCAAATCGTGATCTGGGTGTCGTTGCTGCAATCGTTACCCTGTTTTTGAAGGAATTTCTGTAGTAAATTGAGTTAATTTCTGTTGAATGCTCCTACCGTATAATTGGAGCTCTGTTCCCCGCCCTCTCGTTTTCGATCTTATGATCTTTGAAAATCTATCTCGTTATTGATCTCATGACTTCTCTTCAGCGAATTTTAGGTGGTAAGGGTTTTTCTTTGTTTAATTGAATGATCTATAGAATTTGAGCGCTTCTGAAGTGGTTGGTTGTTGAGCTGTGGGAATTTTGTGATAGTTTGGAAGCATTTGCGGCTGTTTCAGGTTCCTTGGTATCTGGAAAATCTCTTGTTATGTATTTTGTAACTAGCTATGTGTTAAACTTTAGCTCCTGTTCTAGGCTTGTACAATCTTGTGAGTTGGATGAGATGACTTGGTTGAAGCGTGAATGCAAAATGGGCTTGTTTGGGTTCATGGCGTTTAGATCATTAATGAATTGATGCTTGTGGAAGAACAGAGCAATACAAAAGAAGAACAGAGCAATACAAAAAAATTGTAGAAGAACAAAGCAATCTGATTCACACTTTTGACACACACAACATAGCAATGGCTCTGCTTTTCTGCTAGAAAACTAATTCGATGCCTAAATTTTTTTGGATGTTGTCGTTTTTGCATCTCTATTGATTCAACTGGTTTGGCTTGTGTAGGTATCTTTCAGATGTGTTGTGGGAAGCAATAAAAAACAATCAAGTTCTTTCGCTGTACCAAGGACTGGGAACCAAGAATCTACAATCTTTTGTTTCTCAGTTTTTGTACTTCTATGGGTATAGCTACTTCAAAAGACTATATCTCGAAAGAACTGGGGCTAAATCAATTGGAACAAAGGCAAACCTGTTACTTGCTGCTGCTGCTGGAGCTTGCAATGCCATCTTAACTCAGGTAGAAATATCTCTGCTGTCAACCTTGTAATGCATAATCTTTCCATCTTTGCGATCCCTGAATTTGAATTCTTAGAAAAAGCATGATTCTCATTTTTCATTTGGAATTACAGTATTGCTATTATGTTAATTGCCAACTTTCAACATAGTCGATCCTTGTTTGGGATCTGTGAAACGTCTTATTTTGATGTCTTGATTACTAAAAAAATAGATCTCTACCTTTTGTGTTGAAGCTGACATATCATTCTATTGGCTACCAATGATAGAATCTTGTAGGTTTTGGCTTCTTATTCGTTCATATGCTGTAATTTCTCGATTCATCGTGTGAAACTTTTTTAGAATGAAAGGATGAAGAAATAATTCAAGAAAGCAAAGCATATTTTACTTTTTGTCCATTCACTTTTAGTTTCTGTCTGTCCTGCTTGTAAAGATAGGTTTGCTTTTATTACATTATGAAGTGCAACATTGAGCTGCATAGTCTGATGAACGTTATTGTTATATAAAGTTCCTAGCCTCTTTATGAAGTCTTGTATGGACAAGAACACGTCTTGAATATTATTGAAGTTTAATGGTTTAACTGAACGTGTCTTCAGAAATTGTTTCTTATATATAAAAAATGGTTTAACCGAAGAAACTCTTGGATTTCCATTGTGTAGCCCTTGGATACAGCTTCATCAAGAATGCAGACAAGTGCCTTCGGAAAATCGAAAGGGCTTTTCAAGACACTGACAGAGGGCAGTTGGAGTGATGCATTTGATGGTCTTGGAATTTCTTTGCTACTCACAGCAAACCCCGCCATTCAGGTATTTGTCCCATGCATGCTAATATTCAGTCATCCGTTTGTCGGTAGCTGGTGCGACAGAAATCACTAAGTTTCAATGTTCTCTACAGCCAATTTATCTTCTTCTAAACATTCTTTTTTGTGATTACACTCTAGATTTGACACATAAACTATGATTCGTTGCAGTATACAGTATTTGATCAGCTGAAGCAGAACATCCTCAAAGGAAAACAGAATAAATCAGAACAAGGTTCATCTCCAGTAGTCCTTTCTGCTTTTACAGCCTTTGTAATAGGTGCAATTTCAAAAAGCATTGCCACTGTTTTGACATATCCCGCAATCAGGTGCATAATTTTTTTCTTTCTTCGCCAGAACTATCATATCCTTATCCTTCAAACACTGGCATATTGAAACAATGAAGCTTTTCCTCGGCGTATAGGTGTAAGGTGATGATCCAAGCTGCACACGACGACGAAACGAAAGAAAATCGTCCAAAGGTCCACAGAACAGTTCCAGGTGTTGTCCATTCTATATGGAGAAGAGAAGGAATACTAGGATTTTTCAAGGGATTGCAAGCACAAATCTTGAAGACTGTACTCAGTTCAGCTCTTCTTTTGATGATAAAAGAGAAGATCACTTCAACTACTTGGGTTCTAATACTTGCAACCAGAAGGTATCTATTGCTGACTAGACCTAAACTAAAAAGTAGCTGAAGGTGCTCAATTAAGGCCAAAAACATATGAAGAAGAAGCAATAACATGGGAATAAGCACCATTCCCATGGAAATAATGCAAGCTCGTTGATCTTTTCCACAACAATAATTGATAAATTGTCATTTTTCGATCCTTATGGTTTGGAAAAAGTTAAAATTTAGTCTCTTTGATTTAGAATTAGAATTTAATCCATAGCTTTTGATTAAAGCTTCGTTAGTCCCTAGGGTAGGGGCTATTAGCGAGGATTTTATCAAATCATAGAGACAATTTATGAGGTTGTATCAAACAACAAGGATTAAACTTTAACTTTCTCTAAACCATAGGATTGAAGTCCAATTTAACCGATAATAATATATTTTATGTTGAGTTTAGTATTTAATGCGGAAATGCAGGATCTTTTTGTTAGAGGGGGTTTGTGTTTAGTTAGAACATGACTGTATTCAATTGGTAGTTCATGCAACTTAGTTTGTAATTCTAACAATACGCTTCTTAGGAGATAAATCTAGGGGAAATACCTTTTTCGTCTTTAAATTTTGACGACAAATTCCATTTTGATCCCAGATTTTCAAATTTTAAGTTTTGAGTATTGTTGTAATTTTAAAATAAAAGAACGTTGTTATCAATATCAATCCAATTGGGACTTTAAGATTTGTGGGGACTCGGTACAAATTCAAACCAAGGGCTGTGGGGGTGAAGTTGACACTAGATTTTGACTTTGGACTAATATGCGCAATATATTGATTTTTTTTTTCCTTTTTCTAAAAGAATAATTTCTAAATCTAGGTTATAATTGTTTAAATTGTTCTTCACTAAATTTCCATTTTAGACAAATTTTTCTTTGTATTCTATCGATGTTTGAATATATCTTTTTCATCTCTATTTTGTGATAATTAATTTTTAAAGAAAATAATTGAACGTTACACCTATCTTCATGTAACATACTAGTTACCCAATTACAACATGTCACGTGGAAAAACATAATGAACATAAAACAAAATATAATTTGCGATTAAAAAAATTATGAACATAAAACAAAATATAATTTACGATGAATCGCAGTAGTCAGTAGATAGACTACTATCTTAATAGCCACATGTATAATAAGATAATAGTCCATCTTGATTTATTACAAATAGATTGTAACATTTTGTTATATATGTAAATTTTTTCAAAAATTGTCATTTAAAATAAATTTCTATTACTACGTGATTGGGCTACATAGAAATAGGTGTAGGCAAAGTTACATCTAATCGCTACTCATTTTTAAATATATTCAAGAAACATTTGATTGGTTTGGCTATACTCCGATTCATTTTAAGTTTTTTGAAAATATGTGTTTATATTATATACTACTTGGTTGATAGTATAATTTGTATATCAATTAAACTAGGATCATTTTACCCTATAAAGAGTATTCTCCAAAAGAGTCGATACCCAATTCTTTGGCTTCATTTCGTTTAATTATTTTTGGAATTTTTATAACAATTATATTCAAAGACCACTGTAGGAGCAAGAGAAAAATTTTAAAAAGAAAAGAATAACCTACGAGGAGCCAAGAACCCATAAAATCAAGTTCTTATTAATAGTCTTGATCATGTTCAACAGTTCAAGATTTGTTGATGGCTAATAAAGAAATGCAACACTTCATATGGAAGATGATCAGTTTATACCAATTCAACTCAGACATTGTAGTAGTAAGAAAATATGTTCATGCACATTTGTTAAAACAATGGGAAAAATGAAATCAATTACATTCACATATTATGAATACCACGATGATTCTGGAAAAGGACAACCTATATATACATTTTACAAAGTTCATCCCTGATAAACAGATCTTGTTCTGATTCTGGAATTAGGAACTAGAAATACAACATTTAAACAAGAACCAAAAGGATTAAAAAGGAAAAATATAAATGTGGGTAACAAAAATGATCTCCAACATGACGAAATTCTCTCTCTATGTATGTGGTGTTCTGAATCCATCCAGTTCTGAACTGCATAAATCATATTATGATACAGATATGAAACATCGTCGAGTTGCTACGCAATAGCTCTTCCAATGAATGGCTGAGTATGGGTAGGAATGTGGATCCAAGAGACTTAGATTGGATTTATTTCATCTTCTTGAAAACCTGTAAAGTGTTCTCCTTTCTTAATTTCATCTCAACAAGTGTAGTCAACTAGCATTTCCTATTACAACATCGACACAGATGAGCAGCTGGGACGAAGGCTGATGAAACCTCATTCGCAGAAAATAGCAACAGCCACATCATCCATAGACTATTATACAAAACAATATGGCTCGATTCTCTTATCACCTATTACTTGAGTGCCGAATGAATGGAGGATCTCGACCTATTAAGTTTGCCCATAAGTTTGCGAGCTTCAAAAAGTAGTTCTTCCCATTCCAGACCACCAAATCCATACCTAAGGCCAAACCAGAAACTCAGGAAGATGGAACTGTAAAAATGAATTTTACCAAAAAATGTACAAAGGAGGCATAAAGATAGGAACAAGAGTAGTATTCAATTGGCAGAATTTCAAATATTTATCTTCACAATTTAGGAGAGGTGGGGGGCTAATTTGGTTTATTGATTAAATGCGATAATCTGATAGGTAGATACCGTTGGTGCACGGAACTGGAAGATTCAAGGTTTTTGGTATCATAGAAACCAAACGTAAGCCAAATCTGGTTGCTGAAGTTACTATGAAATCCCAACAAATCCACAAAAGCTGAAGTAAAAATTGAACTTTTGCACAACACTAACATGGAGCTCAAAACCTCTAAACTAGAATGTTCCACGGCATGTAATTATGACTGCTATTTCAGAGTAAAGGCGACCTTTGCCATGCTTTGCTTGGAATTACCTAGTTGCTTATGGCGCAAGAAGTTTTTTCCATCAACAGTCTGACAAATCCATGTGCCAATCATCCCGATATTCTTTTATCTTAGTTAAAATGAACCCATTCTCCGTTGGGTTCGATAACTAATACTTTTTTTTCTTTTTACCGAAAGACTTACTATCATTCTGAAGGAAATTCACAAGTTAACCTTATCATATGCTTTTTTTAGAAAGTCAAGCTTCTCTCCTCTATTCCTCGCTCATCCACAACTTTCCGGCTATTTCCACTTAGTTCACTCTTCCACGATTGTTTGGAAATTAGCAGAGCCTTCTGTGTATGTACTAATGGGGGCTATCTTGGGAATAGTAATATGACAGTAAGGGTGTAGTGGTAATTAGGTAAGAGTAACCTGGTTATAAATATAGGGTATTAAAGTTTCTAGAAGAGGATCGTTGTGGCACATGGGAGATCAATAACCCTCTCAGAACTGAAGGCTATTGAGTATTGTAATTTCTCTTGATATTACAATATAATGTACGGTGGACGTCATTCAAAAGAGAGCACGACGGAAAAAACTACCACTTTGAGCTAGTGGAGTATTGAGTTCTTTTGAAATTATAGCCTTCTCATAATTATTAGCAACTGGAGCGCTCTTCTTGTTTAATTTGTGGAGGTTTTATCAACCCCTCGCCCTTGGGCTGTCCTCTCATTTGTTCTTTTAATACAATTCTTTGTTTCTTATTTAAACAAAAAAAATTGGGTGCAGAAAGAAGACCTTAGTGGAGCTGCAGGTAGCGTAAGAGAGATGGCCTGGCCAAGGAGTTTAGTTTTTTTTTTTAATATATATCTGTGAGTGCTCGGGCCAGCTTACGCGCATCTCGAATAATCTCACGAGACAACCCGCCTAACATGAATTTGGAAATTTGGACTCTTGTTAGCTTTTTGGGGTTCTTTTGGTATACACTTGAAGTTCATTTCATCCTTTTTCTCTTTTCTTTTCCATTTTTACTTCTATATATGTGTGTATTCAAGCACATGGGAGTAGTTTCTCTGTAAGCTCTTTCATCTGGGGGAGGGTTGATAAATCACCCCCTGATCTTTTGTAATCTTCTTTTTTTAGATAAGACTGATATTTTGTAATCTTCGTTTCTAATGAAATATGAGTTCCTAGCTTTGAAAAATAAAGTACAATAGAATCAGTGCATACCTGGAATTGATTCAGCACTCAAGAGTGATAGATTACAAGTAGGTTGTTGTCCCAAGAGAACATGCTTTCTCAAACCCCATTCATCAAGATTGTCAATGGCATTGATCGAATCTAATAATGCTTTGCAATCAATAGGACCATCTAACTTGCAGAGAGCTCCAACAAGTCCTGAACTCAACCAAATATTGGAGCACTCATTCACAAGAGAAATCAAACCATTGGGATCGACCTGACCTAACAGTACCCATGGCTTGTAAAGTACAACGGAAGCTCTAAGCACTTGAACTACCCTATAAATCTCTCCGAGGGCGCAGATATATTGTTTTCCTGAAAGAATGGCAGATGTGAACTGGTCAGCTAATTTGCAACTTGCAACTTGCAACATTATCCAAAGTGCTAAGTAATGCAGTACCTTGAGGTTCAGATAATATGGAACTTTCAACATTTCTCTGTATAGATTCCTTCCAAATCAAGGCACCGTGTTTTAATTCTTGAAAGCAAATAAACATCATTTCGTTCCATATGGAAACATAATTAGATTGCTCCTCCACTGATACAAGTTTAAGAATCTTCAGAGTCGACACAACGTGTTTCAAGAGCTCAACAGCTGATCTCAAATCATTCTCTGCCTATCAATCGAACAAGGAAGTACTCAAGTAATATCCATAGCCAAGGATAATAGGTATTCAAACAATTATAGTTTCTGGAGCCATAAAATTGATGCAGCGCATAAGACTTATGAGTGCAATTCAAATTGCTCTGTATTCCAGACGTGTACTTAAAAAATACAAAAAAAATATTCCATAAACTTATAAATTCTATAAAATATACCAGAGTAGAACACTCTTACACTCGGCAGCAATTATAACCTTCCTAACTAACTTGGAATTAAAAAATATATTCATGCTTGCAACAGAAGGAACTCAACAAAATTTGGGTTTGTGCATTAAATAGTCAGGCAATGGCCGTGGTTATGGAACATGAGCACTAGGAAGTTCAAATTTCTAAAAGCTACTAATGAATATTTGTTTCCTGTCAAAAGAAATATATATCATTCTAATGCAAGAGAGTCTTACCAATAGTAACCTTTCCGATAACTGGAATTCTTCATCAAGAATTTGAAACCTTGGATCCCGCAACATCTCAAGGAGCTCACTGATAGTATAATTTTTTGGAAGGAAAAGATCTGATGAGAAGCTATCAGCTGCGATGTCCTCTAGTGACAATTCGGCACTGAAATTCTGAACAAAGAAATAAGAAAATTTTGTTCATAAGTTTGCAGTAAAATAGCACCCATTCCATAAGAAAGACACATTGTCATCTCCTAGCAATTATCATAATGATTGCGAAAATTGATGCAAATGCAAAAGGAAAAAGAACAAGTTTTAACACCGAGCGTTTAGTGTTATCAAAGAAGATTAAAAAGAAAATAATAAAAGAATAGCCAGTAAGAAATAATAAGCAAGCTTGGTTACTAACCTGAATTTCTTCACAAATGGCGCTTACTTCTGCTGCTTCACCACAAAGAAAGGCATTACTTTGGGCTTTCTATCAAGGAATAAAATAGAAAAATTAAACAACGTTAATTTTTTTTGATAAGACGTTAATAAAACATCATTCAGCAACAAACACTTTCATCTGACACACACACACACACACACATATTCCATATGATCACCAACCTTTAAATTTGGACGAAGGTCACGGACAACATGGTTCAAAACAAGATTTAATTTGTGATAAAAATCCATGTAACAATCGAACTGAAGTTTAGTAGATGACAGCTGGGGTACATCTCCGAGAATAGTAGCATATGTTTGATCTGGCATGCTAACATCTGGTGATGCATCTTTAAACTCCCAGGAATCATCATCATCATCATTGCCAAAATCAGAGTGTGACATCCTTGGTGATGAAATTATTCCATTTTCATTTTCTTCTGGGGAAGACTTGATGGAACCATTGTTCTCGGATTGAGTGTACAGACTTGATATCAAGTCATTAATCGATACAGTAGAACCAGGATTCTTGTTATCAAGTCCTTCACGGGTGGCAGATACAAAGGTAGAAGCATTTTGATTCATTGAGAAATCATCAGTAGTTTCCAACTCCTCATCACCAAAAATTGATAAGGGCAGGGCTTTCTGGTGACTCGACAATAATTCCGAATTCCTCTAGAAGAAAATTTTGAAAGAACCAATCATTAAAAACCAAACCAGAATATGTCTATAGAAACAAAAGAAACACAAACAGATGAAGGCTGAGAAGATATAAACATCGAAGATAGTATATGCAGTAAGATTGTGGATTTGGAGTGCATATTATACACACAATACACATGAAGGTGAAATGCATGAAACTAGAACAAGCATATTTTGAACTTTCACCATGAAACTAGAACAAGCATATTTTGAACCCGGCGTGAATTGAACACGCAATAGAACAAGAAGAATGAGCTCATCCATGTCAAAACTATTTACAGTTACAAGGTTTATAGGAATAACCCCAATAATAATATAAAAGGAATGCTAGAAATTCAAGTTTATTTTAATACAAAAATAATATATTAAAGATAATAAAATAATAGGACATCCTCAAAATTCAAAATAAGAACTACAAAAAACTTTCCCATCCAGAATACGGAGGGCAAACTAGTCTAAGACTACGGTTTAAAGATTTAATATATGCAGTTATACGTTTGGAGATGAACAAAATACATACAAAATTACACATCCACTCTGAGTGGCCATGATAGCATCGGTAATTGCCTTTTAAGAAACTGAGCAAGAGAGGAAGAATCTTTTTTTTTTCTTCTTTTTAAAAAATTACCCACCCCAAGGCCCCAAACAAGAGCAGAGAAATCTTTATAAAAGAACTATTGCTGATACAATAACAGCTTCTCTGCACTAATTTTAGTACATTATGAAGCAATCATCATTTCCTATGAAAAAATAGTTTCCACTTTATTGGAATTGAAAGAACTCCATCGAAATTATCATATAGCTGGAGACATGAGCAACCACCTCACCTGAATACCACTACTGAAACCAAAAGCAGGTGCTTCAAAACCAGTAGCAAATTCAACTGGCTCTACCTACAGCCAAATAAGACATGAAACACCAATTTCAAATAGAGGTAAAATGGAACTTAAATATCACGAATATGATGAGCCAGAAAAAAACCTTATTGTTTGATCCAGAATCTGAAATTGCAGACTTGAAATCCCAAATATTCTCATCGAAATCATCATTCTCATTAACCAGAGAAGTGTTTAAATCTTTCCCAGTATCATGGAAGTTGTCATCGTGGTTTCCATTAAAAAACATCCCGTCTTCTTGCCCCCAATTCAGATTAAAACTTGAGTCAACATTTTGTTGTTCACCAGATTTGTGAGAAATCCCATCAGATGCAAACAAAGAAACATCGACACTGCCATTCAGAACAGGCACCTCTACACCATTAGGAGGAACGATGACAGGCTTTGACTCTTCCTACAATAAAAATAAAAAGTATAGCATGATGGAACTTATTAAATATCACTTCTCAATACAATGCTAAGAATTTTCATACCAACTCACCAACTTATAGTCTGATGCATCAGAAAAAGCATCCTTGAAATCCCACACATGTCCAACACTATTGGCAACCCTTTCAATAGGAGAAGGGTTTAAACCATTATCTAGATCATTTTGACCATTTTTATTGTGTGAGTTTGGTAAGATGCCATTTTGGGCCACAGGACTTGCATCAAGATTAAAACCAAAGTCCCATTCATCTATGTTGTTAACAGCTCCATTTGATCGAACAACCGAATCTCCATGGTTATGTCCATTGATTGTTGATTCAAATGCCTGTGCCACCCCATCAAAACCTTCTTGGATTGCTCTGTCAACCTTCATATTATGGATTGTCAATCTTAAGTAAAATATCTTACACGCATATAAATTCATAGACATTATTTTAAAAGGCACTGAGAACCAATCAAACACAACAATAGGAGTCTCTAGTATAAGTTGAAAGTAATGCACATACAAGAGAATAACTAATAGCAAACAAAAATCTACAAAGTTTTAACCATGTTCCTGTAACCTTAAACAATAAGAATAGGTAACCGTAAAGTAAATAAAGTAAATAATACCGGCCTGAATTGCACCTTCAATTTGCATTGTAGGCTCCCTCTTCAGACGAAATGGTTCAAAAACCAATTCTTCCTGGTATAGTTATGAAAATGAGTAGCTCCTATTGTTACTTAGACATTAATAAAATGAACAACAATAAAACTCTGAAGTCTGAATTCCTATCTAATTTTTAAACCATGTTTTTATCTTCTACTTTTAGTACATTGAAACTCTAAGAAACCTACATTTCCATTCCAATGATTCGGAGCTTCAACAAATTTGAAAACGAAAGCAATTCATGGAGTTTAATTTCAACTTCTTTAAAAAGCCTTAACATCGTTAGTAATTTCTGTATTCAATTTACCTTTGAGTTCTGATCATCACCCGTAGGCGTAACCGACTCTGCAGCCTTAAATTCCCAGCCATCAAAATCGTCCACCTCCTCACCATCATCCTCAATGCTCTCACCGACGTTTGTCAAGTCAGAATGAAACCCATTAGACATCACTCCATTATCTTCAAAATTTAAGGCATCGCCATCAAAGTTAGTCTCGCTCCCATAAGAATGAACACCATTGATATTCAAATTGGAGTCGATAGATTTCAAATCCAACGAATTATTGAAGTTCAAAGGATCAAATTCCATGTTCGATTTCAACGGACTCCCAGCTTTGATCTGCTGATTCGGACTATACAAATTAGAAATCAAATCATCAATCCCAATCCCGACACCCAAACTCCCTCCCTTCTTAGCCGAACCACTCTCTTTCCCAACAAACGAAATTTCCCCAAACCCAACACTAGAACCAACTACACCAGATCCCATTTCCTCCTTCTCTTCCTCCTCACCAAAAATCGAAAGCGGAATAGCCCCCTGAGGCTTCGCCCACTGAATCGCCGGGGACATGTCGGAGAGGTTTGAATTGGGAGAAGGCATAGAGCGGGAGAGATCAAAAGGGTCACCGATCTGAGAAGAATGGTCGACGAAATCGCCCCAATCGTCGTCATCAATGGTGGTGGAGGAAGTTCGGTTGTTGATCGGATCGGGATGGTTGGTAACGAAATTGAAGTCGCCAAAATTTTCATCGTCGTCGTCGTCCAGCATAGCGAATAATCTTCAGTCTGGCCGGGTGTTCACCGTCGGCGTCGGATGGATTGAGATTCAGGGGTTCGGTGCTTCGCAAATGCGAACGGCGCGCATTTTAGCCGGAATATACAGAGTGTATCTAACTGGACTCTGTCGTTTGGCCCCATTTTCTTAAAATATTATTATTTTCTTTCTCCTAACGTTACATTTATCTGATCTCTCCGTTATCAAACTTTTATGTGCTATACTATAAGGTTAATCTTAGAAGATAAATAATAATAATAATAATGAGTAAAATTGCAATTTATACCCCGACCATGACAACGACCATGACAATTTAGTCTAGTTGTTACTTTAAATTAATTATTGTTTAATTAGAATTAATTAGTTAAATGCTTTTTTTTTGTTAGATTATGATTGGTTTGAATTGACTTAACAAAAAAAGCGTTTTAGAGAAAAACTATTTTTTATTTAATTTTATTCAAATGAAAACTATTTAAAAATTGACTTTTTAAAAAAACAATAAAATAAAACATTTTTAATATATGACAAAGGCTTGTATGAATAAACTTTAGAAAAGAAAAATATGGTCTAAATTGGCCATAAATCCTAATTTATTATGAAACTCTCTCAAACTCGAGAGGTAAAAATAATCTGAGTTTCATGAATGACATTCAACTCGACATCTTCTCAAAGCAAACTCCAACAACGTATTCTCAAAGCAAACTCTAAAATCAAATCACGATAAAATTAAACGAAAAACAAACAAAGGCTCCCAAGAACTTTTAGGTTAAAAACAAAAGCGCTAAATTAAAACAAAGACCTACGTGAGTAAACGAAAAACAAACAAAGGCCCCCAAGAACTTTTAGGTTAAAAACAAAAGCGCTAAATTAAAACAAAGACCTACGTGAAAAACTCGCAAAGATCCAAATCTCACGTGTTATAAATATCGTTTATAATTTTCTTCAAAATTAATTACATCCCTATACTTTAATGGAAATACTAATTTAGCCTATGAACATTTATTTATTTTTAAAAATTAATAATAATACTTTATTATTATTTTATGTTTATCTCTAATTTAGTTTTTACTAAATAATTCTTTTTTACTTGTATACCATTTCTAAGTACTTAAGTTCAAAATTAACCACCAAAACTGTTCATTAAAATGTGACACAATACGACGACGTTTTACACATCCCAATCAAAACTCCAAACCCACAAAACCACATTTCAACCTATAAATACAACAAACGGAAAAAAACAAAAAAAAAAACAAAAAAGGAACATTGGCGGCAAAATCCCAAATTTCCCTTTTTAGAATCTCACAAATTCCCAATAAAAAACCCCAACAAAACCAACACCGCCCATCCCCAAATCGAACCCACCACCGACCCGGCCCCCGATCCTTCGAAGCTCCCGGCGTTTGTTCCGGTCGTCAGAACCACCACCATCCAGTCGTCCTCCTTCCCTAGTCCGGCACCGACGAATCTCGAATCGTTCAAATACTTCGCGTATTGGGAGTGTGTGTAGTTCGCAAGCAGCAGAGTTTGGACTAGTTTTGGTACGCACACCGGCATCACGACGGCGTCAGCGGTGGTGTTGATATCCACCTTGCATTTCTCGGCGTAATCCGGGAACTTCGTGATTTGTGACGGTCGGCTTGCAACCACGTTTGATTTGGTGGTGGTGACAGCACAGGGTTGGTCTTCAGCGTCGTCGGCCATCTCGTTTGCAATGCAGTCGGCTTTTGCGTTCTTCACCAGCTGTGGGAGGTTTTGTGCTTGTCGGTAGCTGTTTAGGCCTTGGAGAAGATTGTCTTCTTCATCTGCAATCAGGTGAATGGTAACACAATTTACTCAAATCCTCTAGACACTCATAATAATCAATATTGCTCTGCGGAGAAGAAAAACTAAATGGTAACATGGTAATTTAACCAAGTTCAAATCCACCTTCTAGGTACGGTGGAATTTATAAGAATCTTTTTAATTAAGATTATGTGGGGTGTGTATTGAACGATCAATTATGAGATTCATGATTCCACTGTTTTAGAGTCCGAAATGTAACTAGGATTTATGAGGCTTAAGAGAACAAAAATGGCTAAGAGGCATTGATAGGAGTGAGTGATCGAGAAGCCTGAAACTTTGGGTAGAATCTCTAGAAGTGTTGGAATGAGTGGGTAATCAAGGACACATTAACGAAATGAGATTGTGAAGTTTGAAGAAGATTCTCAGAGAATAGGTGTTGGGATGGGAGAACGAAAATGAGAATGATGAGATGGTGAAGCTGAGGATTTAGGGTTTAAATCGGTGGAACAAAATGAGTTTAGTGTGTGAAATTGGGCCCAAACCGCTAAAATGCACGGGGTTATTTGGAGGATTGGGATGTAATCGGAATTAAATAAACACAAGAACAAAACCAAAATGGGATTGCGAAACATAAAAACTGTTGAAAAAGAGGTTGGATTGAGTATCACAAATCCAAATCTAAAACACTCTATCCAAACATAACTATTACAATCACCAAACACCCCTTAGTAGCTCTACATTAAGAGCCCATCCCATTATGGCCCAAACATCCCCAAGTGGCTTACCTTTTCCCTCCCATCAAGGAAAAAAAACAAGGAACAGAGGTCAGGGAACCAAATATGTATGGGGTGGGCTACTAACAACCTAAAAATTATTTATTTACTTATTATTATTTTGTTCATGTAAGTTAACTTTCAGAAGTTACAGTAGGATCTAGCCGATTTTGGGAACACTTCAAGATAGCATCTGACCAAAATTTTAGATGCCCTTTTAAATTATAGAAAAAAAAAAAAGTCAAAGTCAAAGTCATAAACAAAACAGTTTGAAGTTAAAAGAAACAGAGAACCAAATAGGAAGAGGGAGAAAGGGTGTTTACCTTTAGAGAGAAGAGGAGAGGAGAAGAAGAGGAGAGCAATGACGAAAACCCTAAAGACAGAAAAGAAAGGAGAAGAAGAAGAAGGCATGATTATTGTAATTATAAAAAGGGTGGATGAATGGAAGAATAGATGAGAGTGTGTGGTAAATTAGTATTATTTATAAAGACAAGAGCAGAGAGCAGCAGTTGTGTTTTTGTGTCCGGGTTTTGTTGTAGCAATTACAAGTGGCCTCTTATGGAAGAGGAATTTTGACACCCAAAATAGACACGTTTCTTCTTCCAAACTCTTCCATCTGCATGCCTTTTCCTTCATCCCATGCAATTCCATTCCAACCCAATCCAATCCCATTCCATTCCAATCCAATCCCATCTCCCCACCCCCATGTTCAAATACCATTTCCATTCTCTACTTTCAATTTTTTTTAATAATAGTTTTAGTTCATATCTAGTTCATATAATTTCAATAATATCTTAAATTTAACTTTTCAAAATTAAATTTTATTGAAATGGCTAAATAATAATAAGAAAAATGCTTTGGTGTAGTTTGATTTTTTTTTTTAAATATTTCTTTTATTTATTTTGTCCCATATTAGTGTATTGGTAAAAATAGGTGGGATTTACTTTTGTTAACGTTGAGTTCACTGATATCTACTGAGATTATTTGTTACATGCATAAAAGTATTAAGTATCCAATCATAAGATGTCAAGTGGCAACATTTTTTTACGAACCCAAATGAGAATAATTGCAACTATTATTTCTATTTTCTCTAATAGTAGTAATAATAATAATGTATGAAAATATAATAAATTGATCTATCTCTATAATTAACTATAGTGAAAAATGTGCAATCTAAAGCGTTGATTTTGAATATAACAAATTTGACGAAATTGTTTACAAATATAGCAAAGCCCAAAGTTAATTAGAAACTTAGCTATGATATATGTGAAATGACCTAAATATCCTTCAAAGTTGCCACCGAAAACCCAAAACTTTGCTTGACACATGAGACCAACTCAAAATTTTAGGTCCAACAACTAACGTGACTTGACTTGTGCTTGACCTGCACCTTTTCTCTTATTGAATTGGACAAATGGTATAGACTTTAATAAGGATGAATATCAATAAATATCAAAATGAACATAACTCAATTGACATAGTGCTTGTACTAGCAATCTCAAAGTTGAGGTTCCATTCCCTCTCTTTATGCATTAATTCAACATTTTAAAAAAAATAATAATTAAATAAATGAATAAATATAAATTGTCTTAAACTTGCAACATTGTACCATACACCTTTGGACGTTAAAAGGTTTTTAATTTTTTATTATGTATCTCAATAGTCTTTAAACTTATTCAATTCTTTTTTAAATTCACATACTTATTTGACATGAAGCATGTTTTCTTTTTATAAATTTTAAAATGTTACATTTTTATTTCTAAAATTTAAATTTAACTTTTATTTAATTCTTAAATTTCAAAATGTTACATATCTATGTTTGTATTTTGAGTTTAGTTTTCATTTCATCCACAAAGAAAGCAAGAAAAGTAAATTTGTAACTTAACCTAGCCATAATGGTCCACCAAAGGGCAATAATTACCTGTATTTCTTTTTAAATATTGGGTGTTTTTCATTTTGGATCTTTAAAACATGTCCTTTGTGCAATTTTTTCAACATATTTTTTCCTTTAAAAACGTTTTAAGAAATAATATTCACACAAATTTCAACCTATGTCAATAAATTGATTAGAAAAAGAAAAATTAAAATATCATTTTTGATCTATATATTTTAAAGTTTTTTTTTAACTTTTATCTCTATATTTTAAAATATCTAATTTTAGTTCATATTGTTATTTTATGGTAGATTTTTTTTTAAAATTTTCTATTAGTATTTTTACTATAAAATTCAAAAATATTTTCATTCCTTAAATTATTATCATTATTTAATAAATTTTGATAAAAGAATTAATTTCGAGGGCTAATTTTAAAATTTATTAATTTAAAGGAGTTGAAATTGAACAAATTAAAAAAAAAATAATGGAGACCAAAATGTATTTATTTTTAACCAAGAGAAGAGAAGGGCAATATTGTCCCACCA
This sequence comes from Cucumis cinereus, assembly GCA_037974625.1. Lineage (NCBI taxonomy): Eukaryota > Viridiplantae > Streptophyta > Magnoliopsida > Cucurbitales > Cucurbitaceae > Cucumis > Cucumis cinereus. The sequence continues at coordinate 13,184,453 of JBBPDJ010000019.1, forward strand.
TGCCTTGAAAGTTAAAATTTTCCAAACAATATCGACATGTCGTTTCATATGGAAAATAGCCCTTCAGCCGGAGAGAAGAAACAACCCAAACAACAAGGACGACACCAAGTAGAAATGGTGAAGACCCGAATCAGACAATTTCCCGGCAGAATTAAAGCTTCCGGTGGGCGAATCGGTGGCGAAAGCGAACACTGCCCATTGTTCATAACACCCAATTCCGATCGACGTGAATTCAGGTTTGCTTAAGTGCTTGGCCATTTGGGAATATGTACATTCACGAAGAACAAGATTCAACGCCAACATGGGGATGTGAAGGGGCAAAATCAGGCCATTTTTCGTGTTGTTGAGCTTGATTCTGCACTTGGATAGGTAGTCCGGGAGATTGGGGAGTTGGGTTAAGTTGCTTGGAGTAATGGTGGAGCCGCTGGTGGAGATGCTGAGGGGCGACTGATCGTCGAAGTCCCAAGCGATTTGCTTGACGAGGCAGTCTGCTTTTGAGTTCCTATTCATGGGAGTAAGTTTTATGGACCTTCTGTAGCTGTTCATGGCTTTGAAAAGTGTGTCTTCATTCACTGCAAATGATGGATAATTGGGTGTGAGGTTTTATGAGGCAGCAAGAAGGGAAATAACGTCTATGGATAATTGGGAATTATAATTGTCAGATTACAAAAAAACCCAGCAAAGATATGGAACTATGGAACTATGTGTGTGTGAGTGCTTAGAAGCAGAGAAATAGAGACAGAGAGAGCCATCACAATGCACAGAAGAACCCATCAAAGACTAGGAACTATGAAACTTTTTTGTTTGTGTGTGTGTGTGTATTGAGAAAGAGGGAGAGAGAACCATCACAATGCACTAAGCTCGCCAATAGCAACAAGCCATGGGCAAGACCGCAGAGGAAGAGGCCAAGTTTGGGGGTGGCGAAGGCCATTGTGCTGCTGCAGGGTCAAGGAGACGACAACAGATCTGCATGGATGAGGAAGAGTTGAACAGAAATAATTAGTATTTGAGGTTCTTTCTTTCTTTAGTCTTTTCCTTTTTGTTTCTTCTGCCATTGGGGTATCTTTAGAATTTGCTTGTTCTGTTAATATTGCTTTGCTTTATTCATGAAGGGTATGGGGTTCCCATGTCCAACTTTATGTATTCATAAATCATAACTAATGGAGTAAATGGAATTAAAGGTGCTCAAGGGACAACCATTAGTTGCTCAATCATTTTGCTTGTAAAAGGCGTATACTTATAAAAGCCCTCTACTTCAGGTCTAAAAATCCCATCTACGTCAGGTTTAAATTTTTTTGTCTTCAGATTTGGAAACCTTTCTGAACTTACCTCTACAGGTTTGTTTGAACTGTAAAAATGTGAACGGCTGGAATACATTATTGTTTATTTAATTAAGGCAAAGTGTATTATTTTTCTCAACGCATTTCAGTTTTTTTTAATATGTTATGCACAATGTTCCAAACAGTTGAAGTGATGCACAATTCACAAGCAAACAAAAGGCCTTGTAGTTTCCATTACTTAATATGTGAATAGTTTAGCTTTGATCTTTGTTATCTTGATGTGAGAGTAGAGGAGGGGTGTATGAATAAACTGACAACTCATATGAATGAGAGAAGCATGAGGCTATGTAAGGATGTTTCATCTAAGCTTAAAAAAATTGGTAGATCCTCAGGTCGAAGGAGAATCATCTAGATTCCTATTCCTAGTCTTGTGGCTTACATTGCTCTTCGTGGTTGTTTCGTTGTGATTGATGTTCTATTATCTCTATTTTGAGGGCTTCCCGTTGTATTTTGAACTCCATTATAGCTATGCATTGTGATTTGTCAGTTGCTTTCGTTTTTTTTTTGATAAGAAACACTTATATTCAAAACCCAAAAGGGTAAAAGGGAACAACCTAAGGGCAAGAGCCAAGGTGGCCCTCCCCAAACAGAAACTAGCACATAAAAGCCTTCCAGTTGTTAAAAATCATGGAGAGGCTGTAATTACAAAACTCTGTTGTGTAATTTGTACACCACCATGAAGCCGTGTGCTTAACCACGGTCCAAAAGTAATCAAAAGAATTGTATCTATCCTAAAAAATACGACTATTTCTCTCTTTCCACAGACCCCAAAGAAGAGAACGAAACACACAACCCCAAATAATATTCCCCTTAGAATTAGAAATTTTCAGATTGAGACCTTCTAATAACCACCCATCAATCTTAGCAGGAAGACATAAATCAATACTAAAAATATTAAATAAACAACCTTCTAGCAAAATCACAATGTAAAAAAATATGATCAATAGACTCAACATCCCTTAAACAGAGGCAACACATAGAAGGATACAACGCTGAATTTGGAAGCTTTCTCTGCAGTCTCTCGATAGTATTCAAACTTCTATATGCTAACGACCATACAAAGACCTTCACTTTCTTCGGGATGCGGCATTTCCAAATGTAGCGCACCAAGGGAGCAGCAATGGGAGGGGATTTCTTAGTGGAGGAGAGGACCATTGACTTTGTCGTGAAAATACCACTTCCATTCAGCTTCCATTTAATCCCGTCTTTTTGTTGCCCCGGTACCCAATCGTGTAAAATTTCCAGCATCGACAGAACCCCATTCATCTCGACTTCAGTAACGTTTCTTCTCAACTTTAAATTCCAGCTCACGTTTTCAAAAAAGAGAGGGTGGGAAATGTTCTCCCTATACAATTTGGAATAAAACTTTAGAATTTCATCAACAATTTCTTTTTCATCTACTAAGGTCATACCATTACTATCTTCAATGGAGGAGATCAGGCTTCTAGCTTTACGAGTGGATGCCCATCTATGAAAGAAGTTGGTATTTTAATCCCCTTCTTTAAGCCACTGAAGTTTGCATTTTTGCAGCCACAGCCTTTGTTCCTTAACAATTAGATCTAGCAGCTTTTTCTTATTATCCTCCCTTTCTTCGGACTCATCGGCAGATATGGGGTTCAAGTCTTCTTTATTATCCAAAAAGGATATTCTATCAATAAGCTCCTGCTTCATCGCAATGAGAGGTATAGATGTTTCTAACCAATTTTTGTAAAGAGGTATAGATGAATCATTTAAAGGAATTTTAGGTAACAGTTTCTGAGGTTTTTTCCTTTCTTTGGACAAAAGTTGCTTCTTTTAGAGGATTCTTCAGGTGTATCCTCTCTCTCTCTCTCCCCTGGCTGCTCCTGCATATTCTTTTCTGAAGTTGGGGTTTCTTCTTTTGTTTCCTTTTCCCATTTCTTAGTTCACATGGTCACTGGTTCAGCTTTCTACGTGCTTTATATGATAGATGTTTTTCTTAGAATTTGAAACAAGTTCCATTCTCCGTCATATTGGTTTCAATGATGAAATTATTTTCAACATCATGATGGTCTCCTAACCAAAATATAAAATATTTGAAAATATTATATTATGAGGTAGTTTCCTCTTCATGTTAGTTTAGAGCTTATAAGTTGACCTACAGATGCACAGTTACAGAATATAAAGAAAAAATAACACTTGTTTGGCCCTTCGATATATCGTTTATATTAGTGTGCTGTTCTGATTTGTGTAAAAAGAAGATGTTCAGTGTAAAGCATTACATGACTCCTTGGGACAATCATGGACCATACATCGTAGATATCAATTTTAAAGAAGGAAAGAAAACAAAAGCTTTTCACCTTCACCAAAACAAAGAATTGACAAAAACAAAAATCCCAGCCAATAAACCCAACCAATATGTGGAACCAAAGATAGACCAGCAGAATAGCTTCCACCAATTGCATCTGTACCCAAAGCAATCACCAAACAGTCTTTATTTGTAGCAAGACCCACCCTTGTGTAAGTTGCATTATCCAAATACTTCGGAGCCTGAGAATGAGTGCAATTAGTAAGCATAAGTTCATCTGCTGAGTTAGGGACATATACTGGTAAAATAACCCCATCTACTGTATGATTGAGGTTAACTTCACACTTTCTTGAGTACTGTGTGAACAAGGGAAGTTGGCTCTGGTTGGATGGCAAAAGGGCGTCGCCGTTGTTAGCACCACTGCAGGGCAGTTGATCATACCAGTGCTTCGCTATTTGTCCTGCTATACACTTTGCTTTGGAGTTCTGGGTGAGAGGCAACGTGTCTTTTGAGTTTCTGTAGATATTAAAGCCTTTAAAAAGCTCTTCTAAATCAACTGCAGGTAGACAGGTTTGAAGTTTATCACTCATCAGTATATGAAGATATGAAAAGAAGGCCAGCCACTCCTCTTTCTCTAAAGAGCAGTAAGTTCGATTGACTTTATTCATACTGTGTATTTCTTTGATGAATGTGCCAAGAAAAGGTGACCGAAAAATCTCTTAGTTTGAAAATGTGGAGAGAAGGGTTGGTAAAAAAAAGATTTTTGCAACTTCATAAAAATAGTTGGAGAATTTCAAGTTCTGTTTGCATGAATCAACTAGGGTAAGAATGTGTTATTTTCTGTGCAGTTAATGAGCTTTATAAACTTGTGCAGAGAGAGAGAGAGAGAGAGAGAGAGAGAGAGAGAGCTAACCATCACAGTGCACCAAATGTAACAGAGGAAACAAACAATGTAGAAGAGCACAAAGGCTGAGGCAACATTTCAGGAAAGCCATGGCAGTTTCAAATCAGCACTGGAAGCAGAAATATTTGTCTGTCATGAAAAAGCAAACACAAAAAACAATGAGAATCAATCAGTTTATTTCTCTTATTGCATAAGCTTCTTTTTCTTTTTCGTTTCTTTTTTGGTTTGTTTGTTAAATTATATCTTTGTTTGTGTGTTTTTGCCTTGGCAGTGAAGGTAACCAAATTCCACTCCCTACTGCAAACATGTGAAACATGTTGCTGTCCTTGGAACCAGGCACAAAAGTTGAAGGAAAAGAAAAAGAACGAGAAAGAAGAAGAAATGGCTTTTCCTCTTACGATATTCAAATGTGTGAAGGTAGACATTTGAATTTTGGATCAACTGGTTCATTCAATTAGATTTAGTCACTGGATTAGCTCGAATGGGTAGTTGTTTAAGTCATTGGAACCTTAAGGCCCGATTGATAATATTTTGTTTTCTTGAATTTCGATTGTTTTCATCATGGTTTTCACAATTTACTAAATATACATTAAAATTCTTAGTTAAATTATATTTCTAATTTGCTTTTTGCTTTGATGACATGTTAGGACATATTGTAGATGGAAGGGAAGAATTTTCTTTATTCTTCTTCAACATATTGGCCAACAGCATCTTTGGTGAAATATGTGACATCTACATCAAAATCTTATTCTTTGATCGGAAGCAAGAATGTGAAATGAGAAGGAATAGGCTTTAGTAAAGCTAAGGCCCGAGCATATCTTGGGAAGCACACCGAAAAAAAAAAGAGAAAGAAAAAAGAAAAGAACAAGAAGAGCTGGACTTCCCTCTTGAACCGTGCGTTCTTGTTATTTATTTATTTTTTCCTTTTTCAAAATTTCTACTTTGCTCGAAGGCTCACGTTTGCCAATTTGAAAAAAGAAGGTACAAGTCTTTACATGCTGAATTATTTTCATGTAAGCAAATTTCGAGTCGTTAACGTGAAAAACAACGTTAAATGAGACGAGAAACTTAATTAGTTCAAGTTATAGTTATGAAATTTCTCGTTCAGTATTAGTTGGAAACTCAACTTTGTATATCGCTTTAGTCTATGTAACTTATTCACGAGGTTGGTCTTTTTAACAAACTTGTCAATCTTTGTGTGTTTTCTTAAAAGGAGAAGCATAAAATTCTTAGTAAATTTAATGTCGTAGTAGAGTCTAAATTGTTCTAAATTTTAAACTACAAAACTAATTTCATTTGAATTCTGACTATCGCTCTGGTATACTGTATAAGTGTGCAACTTTAATGTAACTTGTGGAGATGTTGAACTTTTCTTATCTGTTATGCTATCTAGTAATGGATCTACATCTTTGACTTACCTACCATGCCTCATTAGTTAAGATGAGATTTTGGCTATGTATTCATAACAAAGGCATCGTGATATATGATTTATGATATATGTGAAGTGCAAGTGTTGAGTGAACGAGCGTCATAACAAGAATGAGTATTGAGAATAGAGTTTCGAGACCTAGCATGTGTGCTGTATGAGTTATTATGGTAATTTTACCGTGTGATAAAGCAAGTAGAAGGATCTTGAGCAGAAAGATTATCATCTACTAGAACTTTCTACTCTGATCTTGATCAACAATAGTTACCATATAGACCTCAATCCAAATCTTGCCTGGTTGATGAACAAACAAACTCGTAGAGAATTTTTTTTTTTATAAATCTCTTATTAGGGATGGGTATGAACCATTATATCAAGAAATTTTCAAGTGACATGCGTGAAATAATGAGAGTATTATACTTCACAAAAGGAAATAAATAACAAAAAAAGAGTTCGTTTCATTCAAAGTAACTTGGAAATTCAAGACAAATCACCGAACGAGATCTCTACTCCTTTTCCTCCAATCCCAGCAATGAAGCATTCAAATCCACATGACTCAAGCTCTGCAATTACTTCATCAACAACTTTCCCTGAAAGCACTGTTTCACATGGTTAAGAAAATACAATAACATGTTTCTTGTCATTACAATAAGATAAATCCAAGCAGTAGTTATGAATGCTGATATACATTTTCTATAAATACCCTCAAAGAGGAGTCACTGCATAAAATATGGAATAAACGACACCATCCATGTTGAGTGCCTGAATTTCTCATATTGCTGCTAAATTCAGGTTAAACTATCATTTTAGTTACCTAGCTTGTTCTTGTTTCAAGTTGGTCCCTATGAAAATGATAGAAAAGAAGATATTTTATTGATAGCAGAGAATATAATAAACAAGGGAGAGTGGGGATCCCAAGCTTACTGGAGGACACAAAAAAGGTCTTCAGTTTTCTTAGTAGTTATTAATGCTTGAAATCAAAGAAAGAGGAGTGATGGCATTTACACTAGCCCCTATTATTTTATTTGATGATATGTTAAAGTCAAATATCTTAAAAGGATCTAATTGTTACTAGATACTAACAATATTTAATGTTGCACGTTTTCTTAAGATACCAGCTCAAGAAAATGTATCACACGAGAAACCTATTCGCATTTGAAATCAACAACAGCATTTTAGGAGATTTGACCAAATCATGGAGATCACCAAATTAGAGGGGAAACAAAAATTAAGGGATTGGAATGACTATTCAAGCCTTAAATAAATAGCATACTCAGAGTCCTACCAATGAACTCCAGAAACATTAAAACTCACAAGAAGGAAATAAAAAGATAGAAGTGAGAGCAGATGAAGAATCATGCCATTTAACAGAAAAAGGATACAGTTAGGCAACAGTGTAAGAACACAGCCTCCACCTCCAGCTCCTGTCAATTTAGAAACTAGCTTGTATTTCAAGCTAGTCCGGAGAACGGTTTCTATGGATGCATGGCTTACCCCCATACATTGAAGTAAACCTTGATTCATTTCCATCAATTCCGCCAACTTTTCTTCATTCTCAGTTAGGGATACGTCGTCGTGAATCGGTGACTGAATAAGGATTGATAACTCATTGCTGATAGAATTGACAGCATCGAACACTGATTTCATTGCATCAGGATGTCTAATGGTCCTTTCTGAAACACCAGCAACTAAGGCCTTTGTGTTTCTTCCAACTTTTGTGTTTGTAATAAGCATTTTCAGTGGCATGTTGGATTTAATGAGAGTCAAATTTCCTGACCTGAACTTGATCATGCTGCCTAATACATAAGATTTTTTTGTATGAGAGAGACAAACATAGACTTATGTTACTTTATAACTCTAAGGAACAACAAGTAATTTGATACGAATTTTGATTTGAAACTGACTTCAAGTAATGAAATTACGCACACGCAAACACATAAAAAAACTGGTGCAATTACATTAAATGGTCCAAGTAGCCCTAGTGATTGAAACATATTACTCAGAATATCATAAACTTATCATCCTTGAAGTTTTCCATTAGGATAACATGTTATCTCTGTATTCCGAAAAAATTCTATAATACAATTGGATTACTTTTTGATATTCCAAAACCTTGGCTCTTGACACATAGATCACTAGGTCTATAAGAATTAATCAGCTTTCATAGTGATATAGAGTAAAGTTAGTTATTGAGCAAGAATGCCTAGCAGATGCAAAGTTAGTTCTTAAACAGTCCATTTTGCTTAGAGACAAATAAAATCCTATAAAGTATTGCAGTGGCCAATGAAAAACTAGCAACCTTCAAATAAGCAGTTGAAAAAAAGTGGGAGGATTGAAGAAAAATGAATTTTGCATACCATATGTGCTCACTGTGTTGTCTATTCCAGAGGGTTTTCCATGGATTATCTTTTCACCCTCAAAGGCCCACTTGTTCAATAAATCTAGTTCATCTTCTTTATATACCATCCATCCATGATGCTCCCGATTGACATCCACAGAACCTGATAAAGCAAGCAGAGCAGCTGACAGGGCAACACAAAAAGCTGCTGATGATCCCAAGCCAGATCCAAGAGGAAGCTCAGAAGTGATGGCCGCCTCAACAGGCACAAATCTAAAACACAAGGAATCAATAAAGTGAAGTGGAGAATGCACGGGTTAAAATCTGTCAAACCTTTCATGTATAAAATGCATACCCTAGGATGGAAGAACAGAGCCAAAGAAATGCTGCCACTCCAGAGGCAATTCCAATTTTTGCCTCCGGAATGTTTTGATCCTCAAGCAGAGATGCAATTGATTTCAAGCACTCTGCAGGGCATGTTGTGGGTGACGAGATGGCACCAACAAATACACCCAAAGCTTCCCTGATTCTACTAACTGGCCATGAAAACTCAAGTTCCAGGTCCTTCAGTTGGAGTTTCACAATATCATCCTCGTCTGACAAGAAATCATGTAATTTGATGAGGAAAAGGGAGTACAAAGACTTGAGGGATGAGATGTTGATAAATTTTCCAATCATGAGAAAAGCAATCGGTGACATGCAACACTTAAACCAAGATGTAGAGGTCACAAAGGCATATAGCTGTTCTGACACCTTCTACAGCAACAATTGTGCATCTAAGTTCATTTCTCCCTTCCCTTTTTCTTGAATGCTTAGAATAAGAGTTTCAATCAAATTCAAACATGCAAATCAAGTAACACCAGAATGTGAAAATGAATGCAACATGAACAAGAAAAATACCCAGAAAACTGAAAATTAGAACATAACTACAAAAGGGTACAATGCTTTCCAACCCAGATTAATAACCCATAAAATGAAATGGGTTCATTAAATCGAAAACCCATAGAAATATCATCAATAATCAAATGGGTATCAAGCAATTAGATGACCCATATGAAAGAAACTGACAATTCACAAGTCCACCTTCCAAATCATACGTTCAGTACCAAACACCCATACAAAAGTCAAAAAGAGATGGAGATAGAGAGAGCACCTGAAGAACTTGGCAATCGAACTGAAGCTGTAGTGTAGAGATCAACGGAAGCGGCAACGGCAGTGGATCCATGGACGACGGCATGTTCACCGGCGAGTATGATTTTCCCGGGAGCTCTGGCTTTGACTTCCATTATTTTCTAATGAATTTCAATAGAAAGTTTTTAGCTTTTGTTCTCTGGGTGTGTCTTCTCTGTGCAGCACAGCAATCGAAGCAAATCGTAGAATTGACAAACTGTCGTAGATTCGTCGATCATTGAAACCAATATGCTTTCAAAAATATTTTTTTCCCCCTGTTTCTATTATTTTCCTCATGATACATGTGACTTCCTAGTCCAATAAGAGGTTCCATAAATGTCAAAATACTGCTTCGTTGTCGTGTTTATTCCCCCGAGAAATTGTTGGTTTTCACAATCTTCACAAGGTGGGTAGGAGTGGAAACCGTTCAGTTATATAAAACCCTTAAAACTAAGAACTATCCTCCAGAATTGTTCTGACACTTTATTTTAAAAGTACCAAATTTTAGATGAAAATTACTGTGGAGGTATAGAACGATATGACAAAGAATGAAGATATGTTTTCATTTGAAATTAAAAAAATTTCTATTCCTATTTTTGAACGTTTATGAAAGGTCGTTAGTTGTATTGTAATTTTCAAACGAATGAAGGTATGTTTTAAGCAAAGGGTAAAGTCAGCGTGAGAATTTTTTTCTAATACTTTAACCGCAACTTTAGAGAGGATTATTTTGTAATTAACTGATTTCATAAATTATAAAATTAAAAATTTATAGCAACTCAACCTGTAAACAACAATACATTCATTTGAGAGATTCATGTGCAGATGACTTAACTATGGAAGTGCTGATGCGTAATGACCAAATTCTAACATTCTCCTAACGTCATAGAGCACCTCCCATGGCGAAATAGTTATTGTTCTAATGCAATCAAATATTCATATAATGTCATATTTGGAGAGCACCCACAACCCGATGGACTGACTGGTGGTTTAAAGAAAAAACATCGAGCTCCAGCTATTTAGCAATGGGAGAGATGTCCCTGCATGACAAAGAGTTCTGGACAATAGAGCGCTCTATGACGTCTAGGATTGGGTCATTCCATGTTAACGCCTTTAAGATTAGGTCATTTGTACACAAATTTTATCCCTTCAGTATCTATTTAATTTCTCTTCTATACAATTGCCTTAGAATCGATTTTGGCCAAAACCAAACCCGAACTGACCATTTCTCTGTCTGTGTTGATGGGTCTAGTAAGCAGCCAATCTCAATAAGAAAGGTATTAATGTGTATGTAGTTACAAGATTATCAAAAGTCAAATTCAACAACGAAAAATTAAAGCAAACAGATTGACAGATTCCAACTTTTCATTAAACTCATACTGGAAGGTGGGGAGATATCACAAGACTTACTTTCACAAAAACAATTAAAATTTGCAAGAACTTGTTTAATCACCATCATCAGGGTCACAGTCAAAGATATACAAGTATGGAGTTACAGGTTTGAGTCCAAGATCTTCTTCGATAGCCACGCTCGGCACTACAGGCTCGTTCCAACCCAACCGTTGCAAGTAAACCGAATCATAGGCTTCAATGTTCAAACCTGAAGCAAGAAATAGCTCCAGCTCGAGCATGAATCGATCTGCTCTTGCTGAAAGGAATGGCTTTGCTGCATCAAGGATTGTTCCGCTAAACCTTTTCCGCTTCAGTTCAGGAGTTTCTGTTTGATACTTAAGTTCATTTCTTTAAGGAAAAAAAACACAAAGAACAGGAAGCAGATTTCAGAGTGTAATCAGTTATCATATCATGCATATTTACATTCATGTGGATAGGGGATAGGTCATAGTAAGAAAGATGGATGAAAATGAGTGTTTTGAACAATTCAACATGTCAAGCCAAAATGAATAGCGTCAAAGAAAAAGAAAAATATCAGCCCTTGAACTCTCTAGTTTGTAACAATTTTGTAATTCTACTCACAAATTTGCAATTTAGTCATTTGACCTTTAGTACATAACAATTTAGTCTCCGTACTTATCATAATGATTTAGTCAAAGTTAGCGTCAATTTCTATTAGGTGACAACTTAAACTTAATCTTTGTAGTTTATAAGCATGTGTGATCCCTAATTAGTTTATCAAGTTGTAAATATAACAATTTGATCTAAAATATTACAAGATATAGCAGAAAATGCAAAAGAATTTGTAGATATAACAAAATTAGATAAGCTCTCAGAGTCTAGCATTAATAAATTTTGCAATTCTTTAAAAATGTTGTTATATACTTAATTCTTAACCCCAAAAGTGCGACCAATTGCAAATACTTGCGTAAGAGATTCCATTAATTTTTTACAATACTTTTATGATATGGACACTATATTATAAAAACTGCCTACAGGGACTTATTACAAACTAAAATTTAGGGACTATCCAAGAAATTGGTGTTTTTAACCAACTTTTTATTTGATGGATGGTTATGAGTATTACCTACGAAAAAATGAATTAATTAAACCAAGAAAGTGATGCATAATTATGTCAACATCTTCTTCCTGTAAAAGTGAATGAGACACTATCAGTCATCATCAACAATGAACTGTACTGCAGAGAAACAGAATAGATAAATCAAGAAACTATGCAATAGAAACGAGAACATAAATCTACGACGTATCTCGTTTCGTCTACGGTAATCCCTTTTCTACTAAAACAGAGTTTTCAAATCCTCACAGTTAAAGAAAGTGACACATCTTTACCTCATCTTGCCTACTTCCACAATACACATAGGTTTCCTCACCATTGAAATAAAATAAAGTTCTTAAATCCTCAATCAACAGACAAACCTCCCCTCCTTAGAGGAATAACTCCTCCTAGGGCCCATTATGCCACAAATGGGAGAAACTCCATCCCTGTTCTATCTTTTTACGTGCCTATGTGGAGGGGAGATGCGATCTTCATCTGGGGTGAATTTCATTCATCATGAGCTCAAGAGCGTAAGCCTGATTAGTGAGGTCTTTAAAAACTCACTAAAAGACTCATGAACTCAATGAATGATCGGCCATTCCATACATGCTTGAAGCAAGTATGCGACACAAGTCAATGGCTTCTATGTTTCAATAGGATACCAATTACTTGGATAGTTGGATGCCTTTGTTAGAAACCCTTCGGATGATTTGCAGAAAAAATGCTTTCTAGGCTTGTGTTGAGTCTCCTTAACAAATGGTCCATTTATTGATGGCGAACAATGGGGCAATTATGGAATTAAGAATTTCATTAACTATTAGAAGCAGTGATAGAATTCATTTCCCCAAATATCCGACTGTAGGAGAACCTAGGAATGAAGAGCTTCCTCCCTTTCACACCCACCTATTTGGTCTTGACTCTTGAAAATGTTGTTGATATTGGATGCAAACAATTCTCCAAGGACAAAAAGGGGCCAAAGGAAGCAATATCGCATAGAAGTATAAATGTGATGTAAGAAAATAAGACACTAACCTGAATCAAAGCTTGAAGTTCCCTTTTCAACCAAACTTCAAGCCACTGGTTTGTCTGGAGATACTTCTGTAACTTCCAATACCTCGGTACATCAAATATGTCATCCAAGAAACCTACATGTAGACAATTAGGGAAATTCATAAATCCAAGTAACCGGATGTAAATGTCGGAGCATCCTCACATAATAAGTTGAAAGATAAACGAAAAAACAAACCTGGTTCAGTATAATAGCACTGTAATCTATACTTATGAGCTTTTGTTAAGATAAAGCTGAAAATAACATTAATAATAACTTAATCAATTAAGGTAGAGAAAATAAAAATAGAAGAACGAGGGGAAATATCAACAGGAAGATACCTATCCTGGAAATCCGGATTAACATAATGTCTTTGGAAATTTTGTCCATCTAATCCATGTATTATAGAAGAACTTTCTGTCTGGTTATTAATTATAAAAAAAGATAAGAAATGCAATACTAGAAGTATGGAGTGCTAAAATAAAACAAGATTAAAAGGGGAAGAAAAATTCAACCTTGCATAAAGGACATTTAATGGAGGAAAGTGTGCAGGAGCGCTTCCCAGAAACCACTTTGGTCCATTGTACAATGCAATTGTAACAAAAGTTATCTGCAAGACAGAGAAAGAGAGTTAAAAGCTAAAACCATTCAAACTCCTCGACAAACTTTATCGACATTCCTCTTTTTCTAAATGGTACGTTGTACTCAACATGAATGAACAAATAAATTCTTTTGAGTTAACTAAATGATCAAATTCACCAAAACTTTAAGGTTTAAACTTTGGAAATTACTGGTAATCAACATGATATCAAATGTAAAATCTTAAGCTACGTGATATTTCCTCTTTCATTTCGATATTCCATGCATTACACACAACATAAACCAAACTAATGTTCATGCCTAGACATAACCAACTATATTAAAAATAAATTAAACGAACATATTCATCACAAAGACAGTAAAGGAGTTCATCAATGATTACATTCAACATATCAAAGAAAACTCAAGCATTCTCGCTGCTGTTTCTGTTTTCCATTTCATCGAAGAAGATGATGCGATAATAACACTCAAATTTCCTTGGTTAAAGTATACAGCCACTAAAGAACTGAGTATATTAAATCAAATTAAGCATCTCCAAAAGAACTTCATGTCCGCTCAAAGCTAATGAATTAGCTAGTTCATCTTTATACCAAATGAATTCAGTTAATTATCATACAAGATACTATAATCTTCAAACAATTTCGTTCATCAAATACGAATAACAGTGGCAGAAACCTTGAGAATTGGGGGAAGAGCTAAAAGCTAAAATCCCCTAATAAAAGGAGAACAGAGCGATTCTTAGTTCTTCTGTTGATACAGTAACACATAAAGGATTATTTCGGTCACTACAGGAATCGGAAAAAAGAAACTCCAATTCATAAAAATGAATAATTTTCTAAATCAATTTCTATTTAGATGACAGGAAAATTCAAGAAAAACGAAAGAAAGATCAGATTAAGAGAAATAAAAACTTACGAAAGCACTTGTCGAGATAGGAAGATTGATTTATGGGTCCAAGGCAGATGGGGCAAGGGTTCGTATAGTCCGAAGTTGAAGTGCTTGTCTTCATCTCCATTGACACAGTTCTCTGCAATTCCACGGACTTTTCCGACATGGGTTTACAGTGAACGACAACTCGATTAAACGACAAGTCGACGTTTAACATATATAAAAATTAGATTAAATTGTAATTTTGTCCCCAGACTTCCAACTTTTTTAAAAAAGAAAAACCTTTTAATTTTAATTTGAAAAAATTGTATCGAAATTTGTTAAATAACAGTAATCACTTATAAATAAATTACTATAAACTGTTTAAAATATTTTAAAATATAGTAAAATAATTATTTTTGTAAAATCTGAAATTTTATAAATATTTTATTATATTTAAAAATATGGTAAGAAAATAGAATATGTAGGAATATTTTTAAAATTTGTAGCATAATTTGATAATAAAATATTTTAAATTAAAAAAAATTATTTTAAATGATAAAATTTCTAAAAATTATTAAAAAAAAAAGCATATGCTATGACGGATTATAGTCTAACGGTTCATCGTAGCCCCGTTTATGTTTGAAAATAGGCGTAAATTTAAACCTATTATTCTAAGAAAAAAATTGCCTAAAAACATTTCAAAAGCAAAGCATCAAACTAAAATGCAGACCACAGCCATAGCTTCTTCTTCTTCTTCAAATGGCTCCATTTTCTTCAACCCCCTTCTCAATTTCACCCTTTCAAATCCCATAATTCCACCCAAAACCCCATTCCTTTCGACCTTTGTAGCAGTTTCCGATGGATTGCAACCTCAAATATCGATCATTTGCGCTAAAAAGAAGAAGAGAAGTCCCGGATTTCAGAGATCAACCAAATTGCTGCTTGAATTGGCTTCTCTCTTAGCCTCCAATCTCAAGATCTTACCACCACCTCTGGATTTAGTCGTCGCCGAATTGAGCGGAGGAGATGGAAATGGAGGTGGTTCGCGATTGTGGAGGGGTTTTGGTGGAGGTGACTATGATGGATGGAGAGGTAAAAGGAAGAAGACGCCATTGTTGATTGGGTTTTTGATTGTTTTTGGTTTGGTTTTGTTGTTTGTGACTGATTTTGAGATCAATGTGGTTTGTGGGGTTCTTGGATTTGCTGTATTCAGTGTTGCATTGATTCAATTGTGGCAGAAAATCGGGATTTCGAAAGATTTTGTCTTGGGGTTTGGCCTTTTTGGCATTTTGATTGCCTTGGGATTGAGAAGATCTGAAGTGCAAAAATGGGTTGGGAAATTAGGGATTTACAGTCCAAAGATGAAGAGTTTGAGAAGAAAACTTAAAGGTAAGAGAATTTTCTGAGCGAGCTATTCGATAAAGAATATATATATATATCATCTATAAGCATTTTTTTTCCTCCAATGAGATTATAGCGAGAGATTTAATTAGATATTTCCCCTTCATTCTTTAACATAATTCTTACTCGAGGGTTCATTTCCATGATCTTCAATCTTGCATTTCTGATTGAGAACGGAAGATAATGAAGCAGAATTATTACACTGTCATGAGTTTCTTGGAAAAATGCAAAACCATGAAGGAGTTGAAACAAATTCACAGTCTGATGATTACAACTTCAGTCGTCAAGAACATAATCCCTTGCAGCAGACTTATTGATTTTTGTGCAAATTCCGAACTGGGTGACATTGAATATGCGAGAACAGTTTTCGATCGAATTGATCAGCCAACTGTCTACATCTGGAACTCGATGATCAAAGGGTACTGCAATGGCGGTGACAAGTTTGGAGCTCTGTTTATGTATGAAGAAATGCAGCGTAAAGGCTTCTCCCCGGACCATTTCACCTTCCCTTTTGTGTTGAAAGTTTGCTCCATAATCGATCTTCTTGGGTATGGACAAAGTGTTCATAATCGAATTGTGAAAACTGGGTTTGAGTTAGATGTGTACACTTCTTCTTGTTTGCTCAATATGTACGTTTCTTGTGGAGGTTTGAATTCTGGGCTTAAGGTGTTTGAGTTTATTCCCAAATGGAATGTGGTCGCCTGGACTTCCTTAATTGCAGGGTTTGTGAACAATGATCAACCCAAAGAAGCTTTGAGATTGTTCAAAGATATGGAGAATGAAGATGTGGAGCCTAATGAAATCACCATGACCACTGCCTTAGCTGCAGCTGCTCGTTGTGGCGATATCCATACTGGGAAACTGGTCCGCAATCGTATTCGGCAACTTGGTTTCGATCCATTTGACACGAACTCTCGCTTCAATGTAATACTTGCAACTGCAATCATGGACATGTATGCAAAATGTGGCAAGTTGGTGACAGCACGGAATCTGTTTGACAACATGCCTCAAAGAAACTTGGTTGTTTGGAATTCAATGATCAGTGCTTATAGTCAATATGGTCGAGGAGCAGAGGCTTTGCGTCTTTTCGTTGACATGGGACTGGCTGGGTTTGTTCCTAATAAAGCAACGTTTTTGAGTGTGATAAGCGCTTGCACCCATCTGGGGTTTCAATCAACAGGACGAAGTTTACATGCTCGTGTGTTGAAAGCAAGTTTCCATGAGTTTGTTGCCGTTGGAACTGCTCTTATGGACATGTATGCTAAAGCTGGAGATGCAGATACTGCATTGAAGATCTTCAGCAAGTTGAGGAAGAAAGATGTAATGGCGTGGACGACAATGATATCAGGCTTAGCAATCCAAGGCAAAGGCGAAGAAGCACTGAAATTGTTCAGAAGAATGGAAGAAGAAGCTGAAGTTGCTCCTGACCAAATCACCTACATAGGAGTTCTATGGACATGCAGCCATCTCGGGCTGGTCGAAGAGGGTCAGAAACAGTTTACCTCCATGACTGAGGTTTACGGTATCAAGCCTACTATGGAGCATTATGGTTGCATGATCGATCTTTTGAGTCGAGCAGGCCACTTCGAAGAGGCCGAGGAGCTCCTGAAGAAAATGCCAACGCACCCTAATGCAACAATCTTGAGCTCTATTCTGAATGGTTGTGAAATGTATGGAAATGTAGGTCTTGCTAACAGAGTGAAAAGTCACATAGTAGAGTTGAAGAATTCTAGTAGTGGTGTTTATGTACTTTTGTCGAATATTCATTCCAGAGCCTGTAATTGGCAGGAAATGAAGCTGGCTAGAGATATGTTAAAGCATAAAAAAATTGGGAAAACTCTTGGGAACAGTTTTGTTGAAATAAAGTTGATGCCTTCGTAGTTAATGCACGTATTGGATAACAAAAATTCCATATTACTGAGTCTGTTCAAACGATTTTTTTTTAATACTACAAAGTACCCAATCCTATCCAGCATCTAACACGTTATTAGATGATATTATCATTTAATTCTATTGGTCCGTGGATTTATTAAATACTTTTTTTAGCAAACAATGCATGAAAGTAACTGGTACTAAAAGTTTTCCTTATCCAAACTAAAAAAATTGAAAACACGATCAAACCAAGTGAGCAGAGTCGAATGATCATATTTTATTTTATGGGTCCATACAACTATTAAATACTTTTTGGCAAACAGTGAAGGGAAGTAACCGTGGTAGTAACAACTTTCCTTGTCCAAACTAAGAAAACTGAAAAAAAAAAACGATCAAATGGGAGGGGAGGGGGGGGGGGGGGGGGGGGGGAGGGGGAGAGAGGGGGGGAGAAA
>JBBPDJ010000019.1:13211867-13238175 GCA_037974625.1 Cucumis cinereus
CCCCCCCCCCCCCCCCCCCCCCCCCCCCCCCCCCCCCCCCCCCCCCCCCCCCCCCCCCCCCCCCCCCCCCTCCCCCACAGAAAGAGAGAAAGAGAGAGAGGAATGTAGGATTATAGACATATAGATATCATGAACTTCAAAGTAAATGGACTAGTCACTTTGTTTCTCTATACAACAAATCTTTTGACAAAATTACAAATTCCATAGCATTGTGATGTTTTTCTGGGACCTTGGTCGAGAGAGTAAAAGCTGATCCTTTCAAAGCATCTCCTTCTAGAGGAAGAAGAGACAAAAAATGAGTTAACATCTTTCCTAATAACCCATGTTTCCTAATGAACCACAGAAAGGCCTTTTCCTAAACCTAACATACCAAAATGAGCCAACAATAATCTCTGTATTCTAACCCATTAACATCCCAAAACAAATCATTTAAGCCTGTTAAATCACCTTTTAGCTACACTCCCTTCTAAAATCCCATCTGCACCAAAAGCACCTGAAAATTGCAGGTTATTGACAGGGCCAGGTAGCTGGAAAGTGATAGAGAAGTGACCTGGCGGGCATAGATTTTTTGATTGCATCCGAAATATTTGTGAATTCTTACATACTATGTTCTCCCCTGTTGTGGTTACTCCTCTTATTTTCACTTTCCCGTCCGGTTCCATGTCACAGCTGAAACTGTCTGCTGCCATTAAAGAATAGTCTGGTCAGATAAGAGAACTAACCATGTGCCTGTATTGTTAGGATAACATTAACGCTGCACATTATGGCAGCAAAATGAGAGAAGATTGATCAGTTTCAACACTCACTTTGATCTCTAGCAACCCCTGGAAGAGATACACGGAAGAAGTATGAATTCTCGTTCTCGCCAATATCTACACGTCCAATGACTGGTCCAACTTTTCCCATGGCTGCAGTCCCAGTGAGGGAAACTCCAGTTTTGGTGGCAGATACTATATCATCCCACTCTTGACTGGTTGTCAGAGGGCAATATACCATAGCTGGCCCAACCTTCACCATGGCCTCCGGATCTTCAACTCGCGGAGAAGAAGGAATGTAGCTGTGTGGTAGAGGTGGACCAATATATGGCATGCTATTGATGGGAGCCACATTGAGAATACGTTGACGAGGATTTGAAGAATCTGCCTCAATTTTTCTTGTTTCCTCAACCCTGCAAGACAAGGAGTAATATGATCACAACGTAGTCTGATGGCACTCTGTCATACCATTCATTGAACATTGAAAACACATTATGAATGAGTCTTTAAACTTCGATTTTTTTCTAATAAAAAAGGGTTTCAAAGGATCTCCCTCACATTATGTGCAGTGCACACTCCACGGATCTCGATAACTTCAGGATAACAAAGATTTTGAACTATAAAGGGTCTGTTTGGTCAAACTATTCTAATGCACACATACTTCCTATTTGAACCATATGATTGGGTCTACACTTTCTATTTGATCAAAACTATTCTAATACACACATACTTTCAAGAGAAAATTAGTGGGAAAAAGAAAGAAAGTTCAGTCTTAGGGGGTGTTTGGCCCCGAGGTTGGGTTGGGTTGGGTGGGTAAAAAGAACCCACCCACCGTTTGGTTCACCAATAATTAAAGAGGGTAGTTATTGAACCCACCCATTTATCACCTCGTTATTCATATCAACTCCCCCAATAACTCCGTTCCTATAATACCAATTCAACTCAACTCAACTCTGCACGCCATAAGCCCCCTTAAAGATTTTCTTTTTTCACCAAGGTGAATATGTGGTTGAAACAACAGATGGAAGATGGGCTATGATAGAACACAAGCAGATTGTGCAGCCACCTCTAATAATTTCTCCTTGCAGACACAATCTCTTTGAAAAAAAAAAATCTCATAAATAATTTTCTCTCAAACTGCAGCCAAAATGCCACAGAGAGGATTCACGTAATCGTCCAGTTTCTTTTCAAAGCCAGAGCATGTATTCACGTTACTGACATCAGAAGACAAAGATGAATGCCTGGAGATTAAGCTACAGGGACAGGCACAAATGAGTGTACCGCATGTCTAACAAAATGCACGAATTTAATGTAGATTGATGTGCTTGGACTATCAAAACCTGCGAGGCCTGATCTGTGCTTTCAAATAGATATTATGTGAATTTGGACATCTGGGAGTATACATGAGGAAGACACAGAACAAGACAACAAAAAATAGGAATCCTTAGAATAGAGGAGGGTGTGACAAGAGGCCACTAAGGCGTCCAAGAGAAATTACATACTGGGGTTGGAAGTCAAAACAAAAAACAAAATTAATCAAATTTGGTGTTAATTATAACTCTGACAGATAATTTGATTTCCAAATCGTTGACATTCCCTTGTATATTTATGGGATTTCCTCAGAAAACAGATAGCCAGAACAATACAGTTCCATTATGAGGTACGTATATTTGCCATTTCCTTGTATCATGGCCAACTTCAAAGAAACAAGATTTCATTTCTTTATGTTTTAATTCAGTATATATGATATTTATCATTTATGATTAAGAAAAGGTTAATGAAAAGAAATCCAAAAATATAGAACTATTGGTGATAATTTGCGTTGAGTCAACTTTTTTTAGAAGGGGTGGAGATTCAAACCTTTGATTTCTGATCAAGGTTATAATATCTTAACCAATTAAGACTATAATCCTCAAGTTGGCTTTTTAACTGCAGCACGTCATGCAGATGATAAATCTCAACTAAATTTAAAAATCTGTTACCAAATGGACCTTAGCCTCTAGAGCTAAAGTGTATAAGATGTACAGCTTTCATGGTTTAGAAAGGGAAATAAAAGGATAATACCGGCTATTTAGCTTGAGAGTTAAGACAAAATCCAACAAGGACAAGCAATTACAAACATTGACATGGACCAAGGGAATTTGAATGCGTCTCAAAAAATATAAAAATTCCCTAAACACGTTCTAGAAGTAGAGCAAATTTCAGGTCAATACTTCTATACATCTAAGCAAAGCTTCATGGTTCAACACTACTTTGACAGATTGCTAAGGAAAAAGTTAAGGGAAGTCTGAAAATATCTACTTTCCAAATAAGAAATTACTGTTTTCCCCCTCCAAATCTTTCCAAAATAGGCACGTTAAAGAACTCATGAACCCATGAACTGAATCTTTGGTGAAAGCTCTCAACAAGACTCTGCGGAGGGAAAGAAACAACAGCCTTTTGGAAAGCTAAGCCTTATTATGACTGCTTAGACTTGCTGCTCTTCTCTGCTGTTAGTGGGTGCAAATGTACAAATTCTTTAAATGACTATAGTCTCAGAATCTCACTGATTTTATATCCAAGTAGAATACCTTTATGTAATCCACTCTACATGGTTGGAAGATTCTCCTTCCATTTTTCAAAGAAGTGTAATGAATAAGGCCATCTATGTCTTACCAACTATTTGATTTCTTGCCAACCAAAGAACATATCTCGTCCCAAAATATAAACAGAGCCATACGAGAAAAAACTAATGGTTCATCCACGGACTCCCATTACAAAGAAACTCAACTTGGTTAAAATCACCAAACAAAGTTCCCCCTGATTTCCATCTCACCACGTCCCCTTCTTAAACAGCCCAAAACCAAAAGCTCCGACTCAACATTAAGCAAAAACTAAAAACATAAACGCTGCAAAATGATCACTACATATGCCCACATTCAATTCCAAACAATCAAAACACAAAAAATACCTCTAACTCTTCTTAAAATCCGAAACTAGAGCTCATTTCTCAATATCACAAAAACCCTTTACCCTAATACCCACCCTCTTCATAAACACAACGTTCAGGTACCAATAAAAAGAAGACAGTAATTAATAAGAGAAGAGAAAAACCCTCCTCTGCTGCATTAAGAGATGATGAAGAGCAGAAGATACATATATAGAGACAAAGATTGCACAGTCCAATCGAACATCAAGAGATGGAGATACCTAGCCGGAGAAGTCATCGGAGACTTTGAAATGCTTCGGATTTCGTCAACGTATTCAAGTAACACTGACAGAGAAAATATTAGTGAAGATGTTGAATTTATAAGCAAGCATTTGCATAGGGCTGAGATGAATATCGGTTCCCTCCCTCCATATCTTACTCACGTGATGTTTTTTTTTCTTTTTTAGTCTCATTTAGAAAATGCAAATAATTTCCATATTTGTATTTAAATCTAATTATCCATTCAAATAAATAAATAAATTATTAAAAGTGAGTGCTTAACTCAACCGTAATTGATATGGTCTTCATGTTTAAAAAGTATATAACAAATTTTAAACAATTTATTATAACGAGTGTTTGAGTTTTGTATTATGTGTCAAATAAATTCAGAAATATTTAACCTTTTTAGATATATTCGTAATCTTATTAACACATAAAATTAAAAGTTTAAACCTTGTTTGATAATCAATTAATATATGTTTAATAACTATAATAGCGTTAGATATTTTCAAAGTTTAAGTTAATAAAATCTCATTTTTTTTAAAAAAAATAAATGTTTAGAAAGAAAAATTAAAAAACTATGCTTGTTATTTATATATAAAAAACATTCGAATTTACATTTAAATTTCAAAAACAAAACAAATTTTTATAAACCAAAAAACTTGTCTTGAATTTTGATAGCATTACTAAAAAAAATTAAGAACTAAACAACAAAATAAATAGTTTTTAATTTTGTGTCCAAAATAAATCTATAAGCTATAATTAATATTTTAAAAAAATATTTTCAAATATATAATAATGAAGCAAAATATATATATTTTTTATTTAAAAACTTCCTTTTCAAGTAATTTTGTTTTCTTTAATAGTGATAGCAGTTAAATGGAAAGATTCGACATTGGTGGATTCTTCAGCTTTTCTTCAACATTTCATTTCTTCATCTTTCTTAGATTGTGGGGCTGTTGTACTATTGTTAGTTGGATGCAAGCTCAATCAAATTTCTCCTCCAGCATTGATTCCGATGCTCTGTTCTTGACTTTTTGGTGGCAATTTCGGGATTTGCTTGGTGGGATTTCTTTCATCTGCTACTGATTGCGCTTCTTCTTCGATTCGGCTCATCTCCCAGTGCCTGCCCGTCTTCATTCCTCCCAATTAGGTAACTTTATGGTGGAATTTGAGTGGAACCTAATGCCCTCCTTTTATCTTTGACTTTACCATGATTTTTTTTTACTGAATTATTGTTTAATTCGAATGCCACTGGCTTGATAATTGGACATGGAACCTTCTGATATTAGGGCCAGTTTGTATCATCTTCTTGATAACTTTGTGGGGGAGGGGATGTCAACAAATGTGAGGAAGGAGTTAATACCAATCTGTAATTGTGAAATGGCAGTTTGATGGTGTTTTCTTCTAACGTTTCTTGTTTCTGGCAAATTGTTTGATAACTGCTTACTTCTGCTGCTGACATCCATATATTCGATTCAAGTTTCTGCCTGGTTCATCAATTATAATTTTGGGTATTCACTATTGTAAAAAGGTTTTATCTACCTAATAACTTTGTATTAACGTTACAAAGCAAGCACGTATTAATTTTATTGCAGTTGTCTTTCACTTTGCCTTTTGGTTTTCTGTTGATATTAGAAGCAAATTTATGTTCGAAGTTTAGAAAGAAGTGGTGGTTAGATTTTTGGTAGCCTTTACTGTATATAATGTGAATCAATGCATGTGAGCATGTGGGAAGGGAGAGAAATGAAAGGGGTATTCTTTCCAGACGATTGTTATTTATCTTTCTAGCATTTGTTTAATCCAGACTTTTTCTTTGTCACTTCAATTTGCAACTTTTTGTAGGTTTCTATTTGGCATCTGCTTCTGCAATGGATGGCAGCTCTCCCAAGAACTCAAAATCTTCGATTCCTGTTATGCCAACTAAAGCACCAGATAATGACCAACATTTTCTCTTGTACTTCATCGCCGGTATCTACTTTGGGCCTAACCTCAAAGGCGAAACACCACCGAAGTCTGCTCTACAGAGGCTTGCTGAGGAATTGCCTCCCTATACTTCTGATCAACTTGCTGGATCTCTCATGAAGATGGTGGAAGTGGAGCGCATATTTTATTTTGTTTTGAGGAAGGCTGATGAATCTCTTGTTATGAAGATGTCTTTATTGCATCAGTTCTTCCAAGGTAAATTTCCAGCACAAGGACGAGATATTAGTTTTCCTCAGTTTCCTGATCTTTTTCCACTTGAATTACATCCCCATACTCGGTCCAAGAATTGGTATAGGTATATCGAGAACCTTTTGTTTATCAACAACCCAGAAGTCTACTACCTGAATCCTGAGGATGTTGAAAGGTTTAAGAGGCTAACAAGACTGGATGACTTCTTTTTGGATAGAGATGCAGCCAGGTCACACAATTCGTCAGCTCGTAAAGCTTCACTCAATGTTGAAGCTACAGATAATAGATCGAATAAAGAGGTCTCTCCTCTTAAGGAGGATCAGCAACATGACTTAGTTACTTCACCCGTTCGAAGTGTTCCATATAATGGTAATTTGACACCTCCACATACCAATTCTGACTCTAATTTTTTGGAGAAGAAATTTGGTCCAGCAATGCTATTTCTTCCCAGACAACCATCTGAAGAAGATTGGGCGAATCTAGTAGCTGCTACAAATACAGGATTTGCATTAACTGGAACTGCAGCAATGGGACACGTTGGACCAATAATTGGATCAATGGACATTGGGGAATGTGAAGACTCGTACTTGTTTCGTGTGTCTCTTCCAGGCGTTAATAGAGATCCAAGTAAGTTCCTTTTGTTTAATATATTTCAATGCTCTGAATCTTACGTATTAGTTTTTTTAAAAAAAAGAAAACAAGACTAATGCTCATAGATACAAAAAATTAGACTAGAAACTGAAACTTAAAAACAAGGAATCATAAAACAACAAAGCAAAAGTTCCAAAACTAGAAGCTGAATCTATTATTGCAACCACACAGATTGTCCTAAGAGTATCCTGAGTTATAGTTATATATATTTATATACACTAAAAAAGAAAGGATATTAGTAAAAACAATAGAGTCTAGCCACGATGATATTGGTTACATACATCACTCCATCGCAGTTAAGGTTTTGTAATCATAAATATATGTTTCTTTAATTTCTAAACTTTAGAAAGGTTCAATTACATTCCTTTAACTTTCAATTCGTTTCATTTTACTATGGTAATGAAATGTTGATATGACATACTACGAGTTAAATATGGAAGGATTTGACGTGATATGATAACAAACGATGGAAACAATCGTTTCTATCATGGTTGATGGATGGGATGAATGTCACTTTAGTTTGTCTAGCTATCCATGTGTTCAATATCTACCATATTATGACCATTTAGGCAACATACTATTGAAGTTAGAGACATAATATAGATCTTTTAAAATCGAAAGACTAAATAAACTAATATTAGTCAGTTTTTCAGTGGGTTTTTTTTTTTGGTCATAAATTGATGAGAGTTTTGATTCATTGATCAGGTGGATTTAACTGTGAAGTTGAAAAGGATGGGAGAGTATTGATACAGGGAATTACAACAACAGGTGAGAGAACAGTGAAAAAACATTCTCAAGTGTTTGAAATGGTAACTCACAACCTGTGTCCACCAGGAGAGTTTTCACTTTCATTTCAGCTACCTGGCCCTGTTGATCCTCAACATTTCTTAGCTAACTTTGACATTGCTGGGATTCTTGAAGGTGTTGTGATGAAAGATTTACAATCATAAATATTAGCAATTTAACTTCATGCCTTGATTCAAAGAATAATTAATGATATCCAATTTTCAAGTTTCATAGAATGCACACCACATACCACATCTTGAGCCCCATTTAATCTTTTCTGCACTGTTTCATAGAAGCTGATTTATTAGTTTGAATGTAGGTTTTGACAAGGGTTTTTATTCAAAAAGCTAACCTCCGATCCAAGTCATGACAATTATTGTTGAGCGAAGCTTATTTTTAGAAATTATTGAACAAAAGTTTATTTGGATAGATCATTTAGTGCACTAAATCATAATCGAACTTGAAAGCCACATGCTAAGGCTTAACACTCTAGGTTAAATCTTTTGATATTGAGGAATGAGTTTTGATAACAATAAAAAAGATCATCCAACTCAATGAGCTTAAGCATAATTAATTAGCGAATCATGAGGCACCAATTACCATTTCAAAGATTGTTGTAATTTTTATTTCTATAAATGTTAAACTCATAAAAAAGAAAGAAAACAAAAGATTTGCTATTTTTCCTCTTTGCATTTCTAACATCTCAAAGAGTAATACTTGGGTCAGTTCGCTCAATAATATTATTTTTTTTTAAAAAAAAAGAAACTAAGTTTATTGAGTGACAAACATTGACTGGATAACTGATTAGGATGCTCCAAAAGTATTTTCCTATTCCAAATATATTGGAGTTCATGTAGATCAATAACTAAAATTAGTTATTGGGGTCATCTGCTATCACAGAGACTATGCAAATGAGGGGTGGGAAAAAATAAAAACCAAACTGTATCATATATCAATTCATTTAAGAGCCTGAAGAATTCATGAAAAAATGGCATACACCAAAATCCTTCCTCTTCCTATTCCATTCATGAAATGTTCAGTGTTTGTAATATTGTTGATTAAGCTGCTGATGCTAAAGCCTATTGTAAGGTTTAGTTCAGAAATTACAATCAATGGAGAAATTTTCTCTATCTATATTCATGTGGCAAACGATATCCAGACATCACCAATTTATCTGCAAACATCTTGCCTGTCTTTGGCATCACATGCCAATGCAATGTCAAGTTAAACTCTTTACCTCTCAGATTGCTTCCCTGCACAAGGAGAAATACATGTTAGTCACTTTTGGGTTTAAAACTTACTAATCATCATAAACAGGGCGGAGAAGGCTTTGCAAAAGGACCGGAGATGACGAACCTGATCAACAAAGCGATACTTGTTTGATGTATGGATTTGAAACTTTGCAATCTCTTTGGAAGGTACGATCCCGTCCCAAAGTGAGATCTGGAAACGGCATTTCAGAAAGGGATTAAATTGAAGTAGATGTATAAAGAAATATGTGAACTTTTGTGATTTCAGTCACGGGAAAGGAAAAAATCTAAGGCGAGTCAAGTTGCCAAAAGAGACGAGCAGAAACTCACCTGATTCAAGGAGTTCAATGGGGTTTCATATTCAGCAGCAAGAAACACAAAAACCTGTTGCACATATTAAAATGAAGATTATGATAACACTGCCGAATCTCAAGAAAGAAAGGGTTTTATTTATAGTTCATGAAATATGTATATAAACAGATGAAACCCTTGTGATCCCCAGCGCTATTATTAACTTGAATGACGTAGTTCACAGAATATACAAATAGAGGGAAGAAGCGACGATGACCACCCTATGCCAAATGGACATCCGGCTATTCGGAACCTATTAACTTCAGGGATTATGACAATTTGTATGACATTTATAATAGACACTCAATGGCGGATAGTTAAGAGTATATAGAAGTGCGAAAGTAAGGGGAGAATGACTTAGGATTTAGCATGAACATAAGGAGTGGGCTGGCCCTTAATGTAAGTAGTCAGTTAGATTGGTGGGAGGGAACGAGTCAAGAGGGTATAGCTTGGATTCTTCTTCAACTATGGAACACTCGGTGTGAATAAACAAACGTGTTCTATCAACTAATTATTTATAACCACCATCATGAACCAACCAAACTGTAGAAAGAATTATGAGAGAAAACAAAAGAAGAAAATAGTTTGCCACTTCACCTGCTTTGTATTCCACGTAAATAATGACTGTAAGTCCGCTGATATGTTTAACGTCATGCTAACCTGCAAAAAGAAGCATTCTTTCAAATAATCAAGAAAAAGTAATTGCATTATTTTATGATAATAAGCTCCCAGCAATCCTCTAGTAAAAAATCTGCCTGTGCCTATCAACGACAAAAAATGATTTTTTTTTTTTCAGTTCCTTATCATTGACCAAAGTGCTTCTGAAAAACCAAAGTGTCCTTCAAGAAGAAAGGAATACATTGTTTCGGGATAATAAGCTTGTCAATCGCTCTCACACCAAGCCCACCTTTTCATGAAGGGAATAATTCACATAAAAATCAAATATAGTTTCCCTAGAGATCTGATTATAAATAGAGAAACACTTACTCAATACGACTATAAGGTAGGAGATGATATTACATACATATTCATCAAAAGCCTTGAAAATGACTCGTTCATGAAGATGATGGAATCAAGGAAGTCTAGCTTAAGGGCGAATGTTGTTGGAGTTTATCAGCACCAAGAAACCTATTCACGCTCAATCTCACACTTATACAATCAAACAAAAGAAACCTAATATTTCAAAGAACTCAACAGAAAGGAAAGTCCTCTTTCTTGAACTTTCCATGTTCACTTTCTTACCCAGAGTGAGAGAAAAAGACCCGTTTATTATACTATCCTGTGGGATCTCAATATATTCATGCATATACTTGATGCACTTAATAAATTGCTCCTCATAATTCATATATTTGTGTATCTAAAAATCCATCAAGTAACCAATCTTGCTTAGATTTCAAATGACAGAGTTAAAAATAATCTCTTAAAGAAATTACAGAACCCCTAATCAAGATTACGGCCAACCCACCATCATTTATCTAAGAAAAACACGGCTTTCCAACGGATAAGAAGAAACAGCGTTCGACTGGATTAAAGAGCAGCTAAATATGGTTTAAATCTGTTCGGGCTAAGCTGGTGCTTCCCTAGGAGTGAAGAGGCTTCGTTTCAATTCATCTTTAGTACTCTCTTCAGGAGTAAGGTCATAGTTATTTGGTCTAATGCTATCATGGCAATGCTGTGGAAGTATAGCTCGAGAGAAACCACAAGATCTTCAACAAGGAGGTGATTAGCCTTGACGAACTTCGGAATTCCATTAAACTTTTTGCATCCATATGTTCTTTTGTCTCTAATAAAAAACAGCAAAATCCCATGCTAGGAAAACAAAAACTAATTCACTAAGTAAAACATGGAACTTATCCTAATCCTAAGAAGACGAAACCTCAGATAAGTTCCCCCAACCATGATTTACATACACTCAAGAGAAAAGTCTTCCCTTTTTAACTGGCTGCGGGCGAGAAAGGATTCGAACAAGAAACAACCAACATCATTATTCATAGGTACGTGCTCTATTTTTCTAGACTACATTTTCTCCAATAACCAATTTAGGCCTTCTCCCCAACAACTTTCCATAATTTTCAAATACACAAATGACCCATTTCATCACATCAAATAACAAATCATGTAGTACAAAAGGAAAAAGAGGGGGGGAAACTGAAATGCCCTCCATTCCCTCTTCTCACACAAATTTTCACAAAACCAATAGAACCCCATTTCATCAAATGCTAAAGAAAGAAGAAAGAAGATGAGATCATACCTCATCATTTCCATTGGGTTGATTTTGAAACCAATTGATGCTCAAAACCTAAGACACAAAAACAAGAAAACCCAAATCAAATCACCAAATGGGTGTCGAAATCCAAGAGAAATGAATCCAAGATCTAAAAGGGAAAGGGAAAAAAAACCCAGAAAGAGGGGGAAAAAAGAAGAAGAAGGGAGACCTGAACGTGTGCAGTGGGTGAAGGGGAATTGAGGGTATCGGAAAAGGAAGCCAAAGCACAAATGACGGCGAGAATGGTGGCAGCGAAGGTCAGCAAAGCGTTGGCTCTGAACCCAAATGAATGCATTTTTGAAATGGGTTCTTTGATTGAGTTTCACCCAATTGTTGGAATTGCTTCAATGAATTTAGAGGCGGGAGGGAAAAATGGGAAAAGGAGAAGAAACAATGCGAGACTTTGAAAGGAAAACGAAGTCTCGCTGGAACAGGGAGATATAGAGAGAAGGGTCGCATGATTTGGCAATATTGAGGTCTTTCATTGGAGGAGACACGTTGAATGAACAGTGATACCCACTCCATGGACACAAATTTTGATCGTTACGCTTCAAAATTCCATTCAACAAATTCATCTTTCTATTTTATGTCTTTTTTTTTTCTTCAAAAAAATTATTTTAAATTTACAAATATATCAAAATATCACCATATTATAATATATCACTTTTTGTATATATAATACAAATAATAGTTTATTGTAGTTTATCGTATTTGAAAATAATTCAATAATAAAATAGAACCTAACAGGAGAATAGGAAATCGAGGAGTCCGCATTCAGCTTGCAATATTTTTTTCCTCACTTTCTCCTCTATTCTTCGACTAAATGGAAATTTTTCACTTTGTTTAAAATGACTTTACAAGAAAAATGAACAACTCTCTTACGAATTTTCCACTCTATTAGGGATCAAGTCAAGGGCCTAAGACATTGTTTGGGCTAATGCCTAAGTAAAGGTCTAAAGTATTGTTTGGATATGAATCAAACTAAAGACTAAAACATTGTTTGGGCTTGGATTAGGCCGACTCGACTTTCATCAGTAAACTTATAGCTCAACATTTTGGCTTTGCTCTTTAGATTAAGTTTAAATTGATCTTAAACAGACTCATCGAATTAGCCTATTAAATATTAACGTAATTATTTGAAAATGAATACCTATGTTTTAGATTTTTTCTAATGAAATGCCATTAAAGTTTATTTTATATTTTCATTACTTCTTATAGATAAAATTATTAATATTATAAATTTTTATTTAGTGTTTAATTGTTTTAATTTTTTTTTATTAGTTTAAATACTTTAAAAAAGAATTTCAAAATTTTTATTTTTTAAATATATAAAATATAATATATGAAAAACTATAATCATAAAGCCTATATATTTGAGTTTATCGGTCTACCCGATGGGCCGATCCAAATATGGTCCAAACGGGTTGGCCTAACCATAAAAATGGTGATCCATATCCAATCAAACAAATAAATGAGTTTGATTAGACTAAGTCGGTCAAACATTGACTTCAGACAAACTTGAATGAACCTTAGGCTAGGTTTGGACTGGCTTTTGGGCTTTAGACCCGTTGATGAGGCTAAAAATGCATGCCTTAACTTTGTCACTTATGACTTTGTAGAACCTACGTTAATTGTCTTTATCATTACTGTGTTTAATGTGTAGAGGTAGAGGAAAAATGAGAAAAATATACGAGTTTGTCATTTAGATGTGATTTGCGAAGTTCAAAGCTAGATACCAAACTAAAACTAAACATAACCTCTAGAGTCCTAAATTGAAACATTTAAAACTTTAAGAACAAAAATTGATAATATTATTCAACATGTAATAAGACGAAAATTTGTAAATTAACCACGATTAAAACCGATTCTTTTGGTTAAATTAGTCATTTAATAAATTGTCTAAATTTAATTTTGTCCATTATATCACTTTATATCCCACTAATGTACTAGTCCATACCACCTTATTTAACTTTATAGAAAATAGAATCTCACTTTATATCACTAGTTGTGTTCACTTTAGCCAAAGATAAAAAAAAAAAGATTAGAACTTAACTAAAATGTTAAAAAGGAAGTTTGACAATATACTTTGGGATAGATAAGGCTAAGATTAGATTAGGTACAAAAGTAATTATATTATTAATCATTTAGATTAAGAAACAAATTTTCCTTTTACACAAAATGACAAATATCATATCATATACGAAATATATATATATATATATATATATATATATATTTCCTCTTAAAAAAAGAGTAGAAAAGAGAAAAGAAGTGATTCGTGTAGCTTTAAAATTACTTTAAGATAAAGCTCATGTAATTTATTCAAATGATTATTATGTATGATTAATGATACTTATGAGCGAAGTGATTATGCTTTCAAATATAAGAAATAATTTAGAATCCGTTTGATAACTTACTCATTTTTGTTTTTAAGTTTTTAGAAAATGGATGTATTTGGTAACTTATTCGTTTTATATTTTTTTTTTAAAAAAAATTGTTTTAAAGATATTGAACAAAATCTAAAAATGAAAAAAAAAAATCTTATTTTTTATTTTTAAGTGAGTTACTATATATATATATATATATGATTTTTGCTTTTAAAAGTAAAATTTTTAGAAAATAGAAAAACCAAAAACTTAAATAGTTATGAAACAAATAAAGAATCAAGGAATAATTTCTTTTGAAAATCTAACTTTTAATCAAATTTAGGACTTTGTGGGTCATTTAACTTTCCTAAAGTTTTATTTAAAAAATAAAATAAAATAAAATAATCATATCTCTTTCTTCATATAATCATTTTTAAAAAGTGTTTGAATTATTCTCTTAATATTAAACTATAAAACTATACATTCAAATTTTCTTTATACTATTTTATATCGAAAGATCTTCGTTTCTTTATAGTTCTAAATCAAATATAATAATCCATATTCGTTTTTAAATTAGATCGATCAAATCTCACGATTAGATATACGTACATGATCTTTATCCTCTTGTTACTATTTTAATTCTTGTAACAACTTAAATTATATTATTCATTTATACAAATGATAAATGAAGTAGAAGAAAATTTTTAACCGACTGAAAAATATATACTAACATTAATCTTTAATCTTTAGATACATATTATTAGTGAAATTTTTATCCGTCTTAATTAATGTCACGTCATACTTACGTCAACTTTGATATTAACAAAAAAGATTTAAATTATTGAGTATAATAAGAATAAGAAAGAATTTAAATTATAGACCTATTGGTCACTTAATTATATTACGTGTAAATTGATCTATCGTAAACAAATGTTTACAATAACATCAAATAAAAGTTATTTATTATTTTATTCTAAGATCAGTATAGCTAAAGGTTAATAATTAGATACATAACCACAATTGTTGAGACACTTGTAAATATAAGAATTAGATTTAAAGTAAAAGTATTAGCATGTATAACAATATTTTAAAAAAATATAAATATAACAAAATCTGCCAAAGCCTATCATAAAAGAAGTTGACAATAGATTATATTGCAAATATTAGTTGCTTTATCAGTAAAATAGTTTTGTTGATATAAATGTAAAAATATGATGATCCAAAGTGATTTTGAGAATATATTCTCATAAGAAAACAGTCAAAAAAGTGACAGCTGGATTTTCCTTGTATTCTCAATTATTTCAAATTAAAAATTGTCTTTATGAAAAAATAAAAATAAATTATGACGTTGTTTGTATCGTTTAAATATAATCTTGTCTAGTAGTGACCATGTGACATTGTTGGATGTGACAAATAAACCATGGTTAATAAGCAATTAAATTTGATACTCGAGTTTTGAAAAGTAGATTCTATTTAATTTAGGGGTGCAAAAATTTTCAAAAAATTGACCAAATTACGAATAAGAAAAGAGGAGATAGTCGTTCTAATCAATTCATCGAAATATTCACAATATTAATTTTCTCGGGTAATCATATAGATATAAAAGATAACTTCATATACATAATAAGATGGACGAAAAAGTCATCTCTCCATCCTAACCCGTAAACATCCCTAATACTTCCTAGGGAAGTTCAGTCTACTAAACTTCTACTGACGTTACTATTACCAAACACCCTAAAAAACCGTCAATTAAAATGATAGCCTAATTCAGTTGATCTAAATAAAAAGGTTTGAATTTCTTTATCTTATATTTAATGTCCAATTGTTATGCTAACACACCTACATTTCTCTAACTAACCTATGCTCAATATTTTCAATTCCATTGTATGATTAAAATAAAACCTATAAATCTAGTCTATTTATTATATTAAATTCTAACTTTTTTTTCTTCTTTTGTGCAAATTTGTAATTTACTCTAAATAATCTTTAATTGAAAAAAAAAACCCTTCAAATTGAAGAAATTATTTTTTAAAACAAAAAATTGTTACATTAGAAGACCAACATCTATAGTTATAGAAAGAATAATGAACAATAATTTATGTACACATTACTGTTTATGTATATAAATTTTTATGAGACAAAAAGCAAATTTCCCCTTGGGAAATTCACGAGTAATTTAAATTTTTATATAATGTGGCAAAAAAATCATATAAAAATAAATAAAATAAACTACTTTAGACCGGAAGCCTACTTGAATCAACCGCGATATTCCCCTGTCCAAGTTCTCGGTCCGAACCGGGTTCACCATGGTTACTCCCTCCCCGGGGGGTCTTCATGGACGACATACGCGTAAAAAACGGCGGTGTAATTGACAACACCCACCTGTCCGACTTCGATGTCCGGTCCAAACGCTCAAGCCTCCGGTAATACTTTCCTCGACTACTCCCTTCACCTGAACCAAACCGGTATCCCCTCATCGAACTGCTCTGCCTCGCCAAAACCACCATACTCGTCGCCCGGTTCAGCTTCCGGTTCACCACTTGCTTCCTTACCTCCACTGGTAACCGGAGAGTAAACCGCTCAGTATCTTCCCCAGGCTGAACCAAGGAGTGCCCGGTCGAGTGAGACCGGGGAAATAGCCACCGCAATCTATTGGATCGGGATCCTCGTGTACGTGTCCGATTCAACGCCTTGTTACCCGTTGTCGTATTGAGCTCCGATTCCGTTTGTATCTGAACCGTCGGTGGAGCCGTCGTCTCTAAATCGACGTTGTTTGACTGAGCTTCAATATCACCTGCGTCAGTATCCGAGTTAACCACAGCGTTGGAATCGTCAACTCGGTGGACGGACTCAGTGAGTTGAGGAGACAAATTAGCTCGACAAACAGGGCAAGTAGAGTGAGAAGCCAACCAAGCATCAATACATTCAGGGTGAAACACGTGATCACATTTAGGGATTAAACGCAGCGTTTCATCATCTTCAAATTCATTCAAACAAACAGCGCATTCTAGGGCACTTTTACCAATTTTGTGCTCTTTCACATCGGAGTAAATTAGAGTCGGAAATGTTTCAATTACCGCCGGATCGAGGCCGCGGGTGGCGCGACGGGAGCGCCCGGCGGCGGCTGTGATAGGTCTGACGGTGTTGGATTGGGAATCGTTGCAGTGACGGATGTAGACGGAGAAGAAAGCCATGAAGAAGAGGGCGGCGATGAGGATGACGATGATGACGGCCATGGAGCCGCTGAGGCGGTACTGGTAAGGGTCGGATCTGGGGTCAGGGGAGGGTTGGAACTGGGCGGAGACGGAGGAGGAGAGGAGGAGGAGGAGGAAGAGGGGAACGCCATGGGCGGCGGTGAGAGAGAACATGGTTTTGGATGATGGGGATTTTGGGGGTGGGGTGAAGAGGAAAAGAGAGGAGTTATTATGGGAGAAAGTGGAGGTTGGTGGAAGAGGAAGGCATGGCGGAGGAAAGTCAAGGGAAGGTTTAAAGGAAAATAGAGAAGGGAATCAGTAGAAGGGAGGAAGTAGGAAGTCGCTGAGAAACGGTGTCGTGTTGGGCAAGGAACGTGATTGAGGGTTATTTGGACTTTGAGTGTGGGCCCGCGTATGTGGGAGAAAGTTGTATTTGTAAGTGTTTAACGGTAGGTATCCGACCATTCGGCCGGACTCCGTTTTCCGACCAAACAACCAAATTGTCAAGACTGATCCTAAGTGTGAAGAAGTACAAAAAGACAGTTGATTCACATGTTTAGGTCGGTTTAAGTTTATGAAAATTTTTAGAAAAGTTGTTAGGTTTGTTTTTTTCTAAACTAACACAACACCGATCAAACTTCTCCTTATCTTCAATCGACCATAATTGGTATGGTTGGTTTTGGTCGGTCAAGTCAAATTTTTCGATCTAAATGTTATCTAGAATTAAAAGTTAGGTATTATGAAAATCTAACCCTATCAAAATATCAAGAAAAATATTGATATTAGTTTAGATGTATATTTCCAAGAAAATGATCCAAATAATAATAAAAAAAAGGTTAAGTTTTCATTATTGATAAATAATTATTTTAGTTTCCTAGAATAAGTTTAAACCTTTTTTTAAAAAATATTTATATTGTGTTTAAATTAGTGATATATTTTTTCATTTCATAATTATTTTATGATACAATGATGAAAATATAATTCAATATTGTATTAGTTATTGTATTGTATAGTTTCAAATTATTGCATGCCAAATTTTAAAATTTTAAATTGTTATTTTTCATCTGCAATTGAACCAAAATCAACATTTTTCATTTGTTTTTTTCAATTTAGGAACATGCAAAGGTATTAAACCAATCAATAAACAAAGTTCTATGTATATTACATGTTTATAAGTTCTTTTTTTTATTTTGTTATAAATTGGGTTAGATAGAACTTAATTGTATGAAGTCAAAGATACGTGTCCATACCCCGTCGGGAGATACGGTTTCTTAACGACGTATGACAGTTGTTGGAAGTTCTTGACAACTCTCGACGGTGTCATTTTGAGAGTCGGAAGTTGTTCTCTTGACAAGTTTTCTTAACCATTTTGCCGACGACATGTTGGTCGTCCGGAGATCATTTTTTGAAACGTTTTTGGATATTTTTCGATGAATTTAGGTGTGGGGAGATATATTTTCGAATTTATTTAAGTTTAATAAATGTAGAAAACAAAACAAAAAAATTAATGGAGAGAAAGAAGATACCAAAAATGTCGTTGTAAAAGGTTTTGTTTTTATATTTTTGAAGGGGAGAGTGGGCGGTTGATGGTGAAATTAAAGAGAGAGTGACAATTTGGAACAATATATATTAGTCGTGGATGGCGTTCCATGTGGTGGAATTCATGTACACCATTTTCATTTTTTTGATTTATTTAGATATTTTTTTTTGTTTATGATTAGAAATATCTTAAATTATATTGAATTCAATTTAGGAGAATTTTCGTATCTAAAATTAGTCCTCCTCCTAACAAAATCTAATGAATTTTTGTTACAATGTCAAAATCGAGAAAAGTTTATCTACTCGATAAATTGTTTTAGAGGAGGAACAACGTGACTTGAAAAACAAAGGAGAACTTGCATATTAGTTCGATGTTTACCACACGCAATTCAAAATCTAAGTCAAAGAGTGTAAAGCTTTAGAGGCTGTTTGGAGCAAGAACTATCTAAAACTATAATAACCACTTCTGGCTGCAATCAATACTATTTAAAAGTTTTCAATTAGCTAAAGTAAATACTTTTTCAAATCCTCATTTGCTACCGTATTTACTTTTTACTACAATTTTTACTATTTTACCTTTATCATTTTTTTAAATTTTTTGCTACAATGTTTATTATTTTCTTATCAAACTAAAATAGTTTACACACTGATAATCCAAACTAAAATAATCTACATCCCAAATACAAACTATTATAACCTAGGACTATAATATAATTCATTTCTTACCTTAAATACTCCCTTAAGATTTGTGATTGACTTATATGAGTAAAAACTGTTTCGTCCTTTTATTATTAGTCTCTATCTGTATTTAAAATGTAAATATCGATAGAAATACTAAATTTTGAAAATTTTTCTAAATTAAAACATATATAGAAATTAATAGGTAAACAATTAATCTCTTGTGTCGTTATCTAACCCATTAATATATAATATAATACGACGATGTCCATAAAGAACAATTCCATATTATGAGAGGGAAAAAGTTTGCATCTCTCACTACTATAAGGTGGTTCACTTTTGATGTCATTTTTTTAATGCATTCCTCTTTTTAGGTAGGTTACCAACTAAATAATTATTGAAGACACATAGTAGTCCAATTAAATGAGGTCACCTAAAGTATGGGTTGAGATTAATATATCACCACATCACCCTTTGGATTAGTTTATGAAGAGGGTAAGTTTGCTTTTAGGCCAAAAGTGGTGCACTTTAAAAACCTAATAGCACCAACTTTCTCTCTAGCTAGCTTGCTTCTTGACCTTCTTTTTGAAATAAAGTGTCACATTCAACTAATTGATGTTAAGGTCTTATATTGAATTATTCGTAACTATTTGGTTTATGCAAGTATCATAATTTTTAACTAACTTAACCATTAGAGCGTTGTTTGGTTGACATTAAGTGTAAAACCCTAGTTCCGTAAAACATACATTAGCTCTCTAATGAATAGATTTTTTAAACATGTATTTATAATATTAAATTTTCATGTTTCCATAGGGTTTTATATTGACATGTGGAGTGAAATCGATATTTTCATTATATCGTAGAAAGATCCGCAAAACATAGAAAAACATGGATCAAAACGCTGGTAGCTAGTATAAATATATGAGATGTTTGTTTACTAATTTGAGTTTAGTTTTTGAATTGTTTTTATTTTATAGTTTTTCAAAAAATATCTATCGAAATCGAAACTTTGTTGAAATTGTGATTTTGATATTTTCGTTGACATCGATATTTTAAACCTTATATATACGACAAAGTCATCGGCCAATTTAGAAGATAAAATTAAAAATAAAACTAAAATTATCAACCAAGGTTAGATTCGATAAATATGAAAACATAAAACAAAAATGTGAATTTTTAATTAAAAAAATCTTAAATATGAGATATATAGAGGGTTGAAAAAGTCAAGATGATTAGATCATTGGTGATGAAATGGAAAGTAGGTTGCAATTGCAAGTAAGAAGGAAAGCATAGGATAAGGTTCTAGAAGCATATAATTTACAAATTTTTTTTTTTTTTAAATGTAAACCACATAAATAAATAAATAAATAATTAAAAGTAAACGCTATGGTAAATGGGAAATGAAAGTGGAAAGAACAAGAAATTCTAAGCCAAAAGTGGCGGAATGTACAAGTAGAATCGCGCCTAGTCCTTGAAGCCATTTCTCCCACTTATTATTATTTTTTATTTCCTTTTTTTCCTTTTTTTTTTCTCTTTGACTTTTTTTTTTAATAATGTTTAGTCCGACGTGGCGGTTCCAATTGAAAGATAAATCGTGATCTTTTGTTATGTTTGTAAATATTTTTAAAATGTGTTATTTAGAAAAACTTCTTTTATTATTTTGGTTATCATATTTTAAAGTTTCTTCATTTTTACTTCATTTAAATTTGTTTATTTTTTAAAAACTTTCTTTTGTCCACGACATTTTTACCACAAAATTTGAAAATATATTCACATATTATAGTTTATTGAATGAAAAATCATTACTATTATTATTATTATTTAATAAATTTTAATAAAATTAATTTTAAGAGACTAAATTGAAGATTTGTTCAACGTTTGGAGGTTAAAATTAGACTATTGAAAATATATAGACTAAAATTGAACAAACATCAAAGCATGAAGATCAAATGGTATTTTAACCAATTTTTATCGATATTTTCATCCATATTTTCACATTTTTATTAATTTGATATCGATATGAATGGTAAATTGACATTTTCACTATATTATAAAAAAATGCATAAAACATAAAAAAAAGTATTCCATAAAATATCACTAATCTAAATAATAAACATTTTCACTTATTTAAAAAGCATAATTTACTAATTGTTTTTTTAATTTTTTTGTTTTATTTTCTTTTTAGAAATATCTATTAACATGGACATCTTATTGATATGTTTTTATATCAATATTTTCGTAAAATTTAGACTTTTGCATTTTTGTTGACATCAACATTTTAAACTCTAACGAAAAGAAATCACATTGACGTTCTATTATTTTTTTCTCCCAAAATTTCATATGTTATATTTATCTTTAACATATGATTTATGTGTAATCTACTAGATTTTGGCTAAACTGAGTAGCTCAACATGCATAAAAACATGTAATATCATCTTCGAAGTCAGATGTTTGATTGTCTGACCTCTTCATATTATTGTGAAGAAAAAAATTATCAAGTTTACGGTTCATAACTATCGATGTCAAGGACTCGACTCTCCCACCCTAAAAAAATGCTTATTGAAATGTGTGGACCATGTTCACATAAAAATGGAAAATTGAAATTAATTCTTTTTAAATGGTAAAATAAATTGGAATGAGTTGATTCTTATTTTGCTAATAATATACTATACAAATACTATGTTGACTTTATTTACTTGCTAATCATATTTTTCTGTCACAAAATCTTAAGAAGGAAATAATTAATAGTACATGTGACATATTTGTAGAATAAACTTATGTATATGAATTCCATTCAAAATTGGTAAAAAAAAAAATCCCATTAGAATAATTTAAATTAAGTTTAATAGGAATAAAAATGTTTATTTGACTTCCTCACATGCAAAATAGGTAAGCTATTTTTTAAAAATTAATTCTTCTATATTATAAGTGTGTTAGATTTCATTTGAATGATTTTGATAATGGAAGCATTTAATCTTGGTCAACATAATGTAAAATAATATAGCATAGTTTGACTAACCATTAAAATTTCAATTAATTAACATATAATATAATATGTATTAGCAACTAAAATGTGTAAAGCTCCATATATATATATATAAATAAAGATAATTAAAATACTATCAAAATAAATGGTTTAAATTGATACAAAACATTTTAATGGTTATAACTTTTTTTTTAAAAAAAGGGCAATAAGAACTAATTTTAATTTAAAAAAAAAAACTAAAAAAAGGTCACCACACAACTTTTTAATTGAATTAAAGAAAATAATGTTTGAGTCAATACACATTTAAATAAGTGCTTTGTGTGGGTGTAAGGATCACAATCCCAAAGTTGGGAGAGAGTGTTTTGAATTATGCTATTGACAAAGCAACCAAAATAGACCAAACCAAATAAAAATAATTTATTATTATTATTATTATTATTATTATTATTTTAAAAATATTATGTTTGGTATCTTATTTTTAATAAAATGGTGTAGGTTATTTCCAAGAAATAGAGGTAGAGATGATGCAAATAAACAAAGGTCAAAAGTGGAGAATATGATTAAAATTAATTTTTTCTTTTAAAAAAGAAGTAGGAATAATAATAAAAAAGGAATAAATAAAAGGGAAAATTAAATTGTTGAATTGCTTTCAAAGGCATCACCCCTTGGGATAATAATTATATTCAATTCAAACATATGAAATGGAGTTTCTTTGTTTGAAAATAAAGACAAATCTTATGAAAAATTAAACATTATCATAAAATTTTTTTTTTTAAAAAAAGAAAAATTTAGATAAGATTCTTTTATATATCATAAAATTAATGGTCCTCACAAGATTAGATTATTCTTTGACAAAGGACTTTTGAGGATAAGATTCTTTTTAATTGTGTACTCTTACCATTTTGAGGGTTACATTCCTGCCCTTTTTCTTTATCAAACTTTCAAAATTACTATCGAAATAGAAATCCGTTCGAATTTAGGTACTATGACCTAGACCGAAAATTGAGACCTAAAAAGTCGCCTTAAAGTTTCAATGTCATCACCATATAATTCCTCCACATTCGAATTCAATACAAAATTATACTCCTACGCAGTTTCGAATCCAGGAATTAATGTTACGAAAGGCACAAATTTGTATATGAACCTTTTGATCTATGTCTATATATATAGTTGAACTTTAAAAAAATTTATAATAGGTCTCTGAATTCTTAGTTTTTGTCCGATAGATTCACAAAATATCAATTTTGCATTCAATATTCAAAAAAATGTTAAAACCTAAATGTTATAATAAATATTATTCGATTTTTTTTGTTAAAAAAAATGTATCTCGGATCATAAAAAAAAGTAAATGAATAAATGTATCTATTAACTATAAATTTGAAAATTTAATGTTCAGATTAAACTATTTTTTAATGAAATAATTAATTTTTAACCTTAATATATTTGAGATTTATTAAATTGAAAATTAAATTTTTTTAGATTTATTGGACATTTTTAAATGATTCATTTGAGTTACAATGAAAAGATTTATGAGTTACAATTTTCTAAAGTTAATTTTACAAAAGTATTAACCATAAATATATTATGATTTATTATAAAGATTTAAATAAATGAAAACTAAAAAATGTTAGAAGAGTTTGACATGATATAATTGACAATAAACGAAAAAATTATTTATAACTTAACTTTAAAATTATTTAAAATTAATACATACTAAATAATATGAATCTAAAACGTAAATAAAAATGAACAATAATTTTTTAAGCAGATTTGAGAGTGAAACTAAATAAAAAAACAAAAAATATTCAAAGAAAGAAATTGCTATTATTTTTTATTGTTTCTTTTTTTAAAAAAAAATTAAGTTAAAGATAACATTTGTGACACTACATCGAGAAGCAAGAAGTTAAACAAAATTCGATAATTTAAAATGTGAAAACCAAGATTTAAATCCACAAAATCTATTTGTAAGGTGCACCTCACTACCACTACACGATCTACAAGTTTCAATTATAGTAGTGATTTTTTATATTAAAAATTCAAAAACCAATCAGTCGAAAGGACACGTATGGGTACAATTTTTAAGGTAGGTCTCACACTCGA
The DNA here is from genome assembly GCA_037974625.1 of Cucumis cinereus. Taxonomy (NCBI): domain Eukaryota; kingdom Viridiplantae; phylum Streptophyta; class Magnoliopsida; order Cucurbitales; family Cucurbitaceae; genus Cucumis; species Cucumis cinereus. The sequence continues at coordinate 13,236,152 of JBBPDJ010000019.1, forward strand.
TTCTTTTATTTGATTAGTTATTTGTTCACTTAATTAAAACTTTAGAAAAGAAAATTACTCTAAAAGACAGCCCTAATGTTAAGCTAAGAATGCCATTTTGAGAAATTATGTAAGATTGAATGAGTAAATTTCCTATTTTTTTTTTAATTAAAACTAATATTGCAATAATATACAAAATTCCATATTATATGATATATAAAAGGAAATTGTCAAAAATAGTTTTAATATGTAAAGGTTTGTGGAAAATATAACAAAATCCCTATTGAATTTGGAACATGGATTGGATGGAGACCTACCCAATGAATGATGAACTTGCAATCACTTTGACTTTCTCAACATTTTTAATATTGGAGAATTAACATGCTTTGACTTTTACGAGTTTAACATGCTTTGACTTTTACCAATAAGAGAAAAAAAAATATGTGAGTTATTTATTTTAAAATGTGACCATTTTAAAATATAACAAAAAAAAAAAATTAAAACAATTTACAAAATATAGCAAAATCTATTAAATTCTACCTAGTTTATTTAATCTTTTTCCTATATTTCGTAAATAGTTCGGTAAGAAATTTTCTTTTATTAATTTATACATTTAATCTTTTATATAACTTATTTTCAATATATTTATTAATATTGATATTTCATAGAAATTCAATCAACGTTTTTATGAAAGTGAGAGTAATATATTTTTCACGACCTCGATATTTTAAATCTTAGTATCGAGTACGAAAATTTGAATGAGAAAAGGGTGATTTCCGATCCATAATATGCTTTGATCAAAGGTTGGCTACAAAATTATTGAAAGCTGGTTTTTTGGGGGGTAACAAGGAGAACACCAAATTATCTCATAAAAAGAAAAGGGGATTTCCAAGATTCTGACCTTCCTTGTGGATGAAATGAAATATAAAGCTGCATTTACAGGAATGTAAATATAATTCCTTATTGTTTCTCAACATTATTAGGGTTCCAGGAAGAAGAAGAAGAAGAATTTTCAGATTGGTTTTTCTCCAAACTCTGCATTAATTAAATAAATTTATTAAAGATCATATTCCACCACACAAATAATATAAATTAAAATTAATTAATTACCAGACATGCATGCAAAATGTAATCAAATATACTAACATGTTCTCCAAACAAGTTTGGAATTCTGGTATCAATATTGTCCTCCCAATATTCTCTCATGATCACATTCATGTCAACTTCCACCAACATCTGATCTTTGGTTTTTCGTAGTTGATGCCATCTGTAATGATTTAAATAAACATTTACAAGATTCAAATGTGGTGTGCTTACAATTCCAGGTGAAAAGATCTTCATTTCAGCACACTCCTTAATGTCTACTCGTTGCAAACGTGGGAATTTAATGATGCAGCATCTCCCACAATAAAAGCTTGTTATGTTGGAACAAGAACAAATCTGTAATCTTAGTAGGTTGTTGAATACAATAATTTCATCATTTCCATCTTCTTTACTTCATCCTTCCTCAATTACACTACTCATCCTTTTGCATTCTTGTATTATCAAATCTTCAAGTTGCACGAGCATTGTAGCCACTGAAGGATTCAGCAAATGGGTTAGTCTATCACATTTATTCACCCAAAGATGTTTCAAGTTTGTAAAACACACTTTCCATGACACTAAACTACTCAATCTTCCACATTCTGAAATTCTTAGAAAATTCAAATTTGGTAGAATTGAAACATTATTCTTTTGTTGGCATTCACTCCACACATGACTAAACTTGGATAGTTTATATTGACTCAATCTCTCTAAAACCATCAAATAATTTACAGATAAGATAATTCCAACACTATCAAATTTGGTAGCATCACACGGCTTAATTCTGTAACACTAATTGGTTCTTGCACTTCGAATATCCCTTCCAATAATTGGAGGAAATAATACTTTTTTAAGATTGTCGCATGAACGAATCACTACATGTTTGAGTTTGGAAAAGGAATTAGGAATAATGAGTACATTATTGCTCCATATCATCTTCAAATTCTCTGCATCAACAATTT